>MDKI01161892.1:0-104817 GCA_005239505.1 Nicotiana paniculata | reverse complement strand
TACCCCAGATTATATTTGCAACGCCCATTTAGTCTTTCTATAAGACATAGTTGAGCGTGATCAGTGATTAACTTGGAAGCCTCCTTGAAATACACAAGCGAAGAGCTTGCTGCTTTCGCGGTGAAACATGCCCAGTTAGAAGAGAAGTACAAGAAAACTATCGAGCATAATAGGCTCTTTAGTTCAACTGTCCATGAGCTCGACATCGGCCTCAACTAGGTCCGCCCAGGAAAACCTTTTCGCCGAGGTTACCCAACACAAAGAAGATCTTAAGCACCGAGCGACTTCCATCATTGTTGAAAAAACTTATTCCATGTATATCTTGAGGATAAAAATCTTGGAAGAGGCCAAAACTGGTACTATTGACATGATGCCAAAATTTCTAAGGCCCGAGAGCTTGAGTTGGCTGCAAAAAAATACACCCCCGGCGCAGTGTGACGCTCTAGGTTATTCTGATTGCGGTTTTGAGTTTTCGGAAACTAAATAGGAATCGGAAGGTGATTATTCCGAAGATCAAACTAGGGAAAAAGTTGAGCCATCGTTGGAACCATCTACTTCTCACGAGGATGCAGATATTTCTCTTCCTCCTGATTCAGGAGACACTGCAGTTTATCTTTTCCTTTCTTTTTCCATTTTGTACTTTTATCATTTTTGTGCGTCCTTGTAAATAAAGTCATACTTTTTGCTCAAGTATCATTTGAGTCTTACTTTCGTTAAAATATTCATGCATCTCTTAACGTTTGCACTGCTCTATGCATGTTATCTTGTTCGCGCTTTATTATGTGTAACCTCGGATGCCTTTTCTTCGAAGCATTTTCGTTCTGAGTATTATCCATTTTACGTGAGGGTTTCCGTGAGTATTTGCACAAGTTTTCTTTTTGCGTCCTTTTCGTATGCGGCTTCAGGTGTATTTTTCCCCGATAGCATTTTAGATTTCGAGCATTGATTCTTTCGGAACCAAACGTTTAACATGAGGGTTTTTATAATAGAGGGCCCTCTTATGTTTACGGTGCTCTTGAAGTTGACGTACCTTGTTCCTTACAGAACTAACATTTGAAGTACTTATTTAACTTTCAAATGACAAAGTTAGTTCATCGTTCAGACAAGAAACAAGAAAAAAGCAAAAGGATTTCATTTTATTCCTTCTATTTTAGAGATTACATAAGCATTTTTCTATGCAGAAAAGAAATTGTCATTACTTGTGGCTATATTGTACAACTTGTTTCTTCGAGGCTGGCTGCACAGTCCTTGATCCCGATGATGCATTTTATTGCCAGATTTTTGTTCCCAATTGACGTGGTATTCATTGTTGCCGTATTACATAAGCACCCCCCCCCCCTAGTGTTTGAATGCGAAGAATGCGAATTGAAACACTGGAATTCTTGTATCTTCGAAGGTTCCACCTATGAATTACTAGGTAATACTTCACTCGGCAACATATCTTCGTTCCCCTTAGGAATACATGCTATCGAGCGAAAGAATACCTAACAGCCCTCTAGTGGTTTGCGCTCATGAGCGATCGAGTAACTCCTGTTCGATAGCAAACTTAACTTCCCAGTGGGAATTTTCTATCGAACCAAAGATTATCTAACTGTCCCAGAGTAGAAGCTTGTACTTTTGCCTTGCTATCAAAGGTCTTATTGTTGTTGTCTTTGTAGTATGCTTTCTGTCGTTGCCTCACTAAAAACCTTGCCAGAAAAATCTAATTGGGACAAAAACTGAATGAAGGGAAAAATAATGCAGCACATACTTTCCGTTTGAGTGTTGTTCATCAGCAGTAATATCTTTTGAGGTGAGCCATGTTCCAATTACTGGGCAACTTGTCTCCATTCTGGTTCTCCAGCTCATATGAACCTTTCCCAGTAACAGCTGAAATCCGGTATGGACCTTCCCACGTTGGACCTAGCTTTCCTGTGTTGATATCCCGGGTGCTTTGGGTTACTATCCTTAAAACCAAGTCCCCTACTTTGAAAAAATGGAATTTGGCTCTTCGATTGTAATATCGCTCCATTCTATGCTTTTGAGTTGCCTTTCTTACATGCGCCAAGTCTCTGCGTTCCTCGAGCAGTTCCAAGTTGATTAGCATTGCTTCATTACTCTATTTTCATTTGTCTAAGAATATCTCAAAGTGGGTTCGCCTACTTCAACCGGGATTAGGGCTTCAGCACCATACACGAGGGAAAAAGGAGTTTCTCCTGTACTTGATTTGGTCGTTGTTCGGTAGGCCCATAGAACTACGAGCAATTCCTCGGGCTATTTGCCTTTTGCTGCTTCTAACCTTTTCTTGAGATTTTGAATGATCACTTTATCTGTTGATTCCGTTTGACCGTTTGCGCTCGGATGATAAGGCGAAGATGTGTTCCTCTTTATTTTCAAGTCTTCGAGGAACTTTGTAACTTTTGCACCGATGAACCGTTATCCATTGTCGCATGATATCTCTTTTGGTATTCTGAACCTGCAAATTATATTTTCCCACAGGAAGTAACCCACTTCACATTTTCTGATCTTTTGATAAGAACCTGCTTCCACCCATTTAGAAAAATAATCAGTCAAAATTAAAAGAAATCTTACCTTTCCGGGAGCCAGTGGCAGTGATCCGACAATGTCCATCCCCCATTTCATGAACGGCCATGGGGGTAGAACCGAATGTAATGGTTCTGCCGATTGAGTACTAGTGATTCGTAGCATTGGCACTTATCAAATTTTCGTACGAAATCTTTGGCTTCTTTCTCCATGTGAGGCCAGTAATATCCTGTACGTACCAACTTCAGCACCAAAGAATCTACACCTGAGTGATGCCGTATATCCCTTCGTGGATTTATCTCATGACATAGTTAGCTTCTGATGCTCCTAAACACTAGGCCAGTGGGGCTTGGATAGATTTTCTATACAATTGGCCTTTCCTGAAGCTATAACGTGCAGCTTTGGTGCGTAACACCCGTGATGCTTTGGGGTCGTCGGGCAACTTTCCATGCTCAAGGTAGTTGATTATTTCATTTCTCCAGTCCCAGACCAGACTAGCCGAATTTACCTCTTAATAACCATCCATATCCAGAACTGAGCTCATCGATTGTACCACCGTTATGGATTCTGATCCTTTTATCTCCATCTATTATCATAAGTTTCCTAATGCATCTACTTCTGCATTATCCTCCCTCGGGATATGAGTAACTGACCACTCCCAGAATCGTGCCAAAAGAGCATGGACCTTTACTACGTAGTGTTGCGTACGTTCTTCTTTGGTATCAAAGATCCCGTAGACCTGATTTACCACCAATTGTGAATCACACTTGATTTTGATAACCTCGGAATCGAGTCCCCGAGCCAATTCGAGCCCTGCAATTAGAGCTTCATACTCTGCTTCATTGTTAGTTAAAGGTATCATTCTGATGGCTTGCCTTAAGGTTTCCCCCGAAGGCGTGATTAAGACTATTACGATCACGGACCCTTTTACGTCAAAGCTCCATCTGTAAATAAGGTCCAAACCCTCGATGTCAACTCCGACACACTGCCTCCTTGGTTGCCAGAGGTAGCAGTCTTGGACTAAAATCAGCCACGAAGTCAGCCAAGACTTGTGACTTAATCGCAGTCCTTGGTTTATATTCTATGTCGAATTCACTCATTTCGACGGCCTACTTGGCCAATCAACCCAAGATCTCGGGCTTTTGAATGATATTCCGCAAAGGTAAAGTAATTACCACAGCTATTGGGTGGCATTAAAATAAGTCCTCAGCTTCCTAGCGACGACCACGAGAGATAAGGCCAGTTTTTCTAAATGTGGGTAGCGAGTTTCTGCTCCCGTTAAAATTTTTCTAACGTAATAAATAGGAAATTGCGTATCTTCGTCCTCCCGGACTAAAACTGCACTTACCGCAACTTCAGAAATCGCGAGGTGACTAGAAAGTTTCACCTTCTTTTGGTTTTGAGAGCAATGGAGGGCTTGATAATTACTTCTTCAGGTCCCCAAAACCCTTTTTTCACTCCGGTGTCCATTCGAAATTATTCTTCTTTTTGATCAATGTGAAGAATCGATGACATTTTCCGATGATCGGGAAATGAACCGGCTCAAAGCTGCTAACCTTCCTGTGAGTCTTTGGACTTCCTTTACGTTTGATAATTGATCCGGGATATCGTCTATGGCCTTGATTTTATCAGGGTTTACCTTAATTCCCCTTTGTGAGACCAGAAATCCTAGGAACTTACTAAAACTGACCCCGAAAGCGCATTTCTTGGGGTTAAGTTTCATGTTATGCTTCCTCAGGATGTCGAATGTTTCTTGTAAATGCTTAAGATGGTCACCTGCATTCAAATATTAACGAGCATATCGTCATATAAACTTCCATGGTCTTTCATATTTGTTTTTCAAACATCTTATTTACGAGTCGTTGATAAGTGGCTCCGGCGTTTTTCGCCCGAAGGGCATTATGTTGTAACAATATGTACCAAAATTTGTTATAAATAAAGTTTCTTCCTGATCTTCCGAGTTCATCTTAATTTGGTTGTACCCGGAACAAGCATCAAGGAAACTCATTAACTCGTGCCCAGCCGTGGCATCAATCATTTGATCAATATTTGGCAGTGGAACGAGTCTTTCGGGCACGGCTTATTAAGATATTTATAGTCTAAACACATGAAAATTTTATTGTTCTTAGGAACTACTACTACATTGGCTAGCCAGTCTGGATATCTTATCTCTCTGACCGAACCTATTTTAAAAAAGCGGGTTACCTCTTCTTTGACAAATTTATTCTTGGCCTCGGCAATAGGGCGCTTCTTCTGTCGTGCAAGTGGTCGTTGGGATCCAATCTTAGATTATGCTCAGCTATTTCCGTCGGGATACCTGTCATATCCTCGTGCAACCATGCAAAACAATCAGCGTTAAGTTTAAGGAAATTAATAAAACCAGACCTGAGCTCGGGGTGCAGTCCTGTCCGCAAATGAAATTTGCTTTCTAGGAATTCTTCAAATAATGCCAATTGCTCCAGTTCCTCTGCTGTGGAATTCGTTGCGTCTGTTTCTTCTGTAACTTGGAAATATCTCGGCACCTGTTATTGTTCTGATGGCTCTTCCTTTGGGATAACCTCTTCTAGTTAGGAAATAGGTGTCGGTTCCTGTAATTGCTATGACATGCGCTCCCTCCTTTTGCTACTGGAAATTGAGATTGAATTCATCTCCCTCGTTGTCGGTTGATCATCTCTTATCTGCTTGATTCCGTCGGGCGTTGGAAATGTCAGCAATTAGTGATATGTCAAAGGTACAACTTTCATCTCGTGTAACCATGGTCTCCCCAGGATAATGTTGTATCCCATGTCGCCATCTACTACTTCGGAAATAGTGGTTTGCATTACTCCTTCAGCGTTCGTGAGTAGCAAGATCTCTCCCCGAGTTGTCACGCTTGCAAGTTTGAATCCAACGAGGAGCTTTGTTGCCGGAATAATGCTTCTGGCGAGTGTAGCTTGCTCCAATACTCTCCATTGTATGATATTAGCCGAACTTCCTGGATCCACTAGAACACGCTTAACTTAAAGTCTAACACATTTAAAGAGATTTCCAGTGCGTCGTTGTGCGGTAACAACAATCTGTCTACGTCTTCCTCCGTGAAAGTAATATCATCTTCCCGAAGTCTTTTACTGTGAGTTATCGATACTTTCGTCTTCTTTGCTGCCGAGAAGGTGACCCCATTAATCTCGTTCCCCCCGTAGATCGTATTGATTGTTTGGCGTGGGGTCTCTTCTCATGCTTTTGTAGGTTCCACGTTGTCTCCGTTGCGACCATAGTTGTTCTTAGCTCGTTCGCTTAATAATTCTCGGAGATGAACATTCTTCAATAGCGTTGCTACCTCTTCCCGGATGTGTCACCATTCCTATGTCCGGTGACCGTTCATCCCGTGGTATTCGCACCATAAATTGGGATCCCTCCGGATGGAATCAGACCTCATAGGTCTCAAGAATCGTGCATCTTTAATGTTACTTATGGATGACACCAGTTCCATTAAACTGACGTTGAAATTATATTCTGATAACCTGGGGTAAGAAATATCCTGAGACCCCAACGTTTCTTTATCTTGAAGTGATTTATTATTTCAACCATGATCATTCCCTCTGTCAACGGTGAACTTGTTTGTTGTTCAAAAATTTCTGCCACGTCTTTCGGTCCGCTCATAGGGCAAGAACCGGCCCCTCGAAGTCCATCTATCCGCGGCGTAGTCATCCTTTGATTTTTCTTTGCTCTTCTCTCGTCCTTTAGCCGTCGATGTAGTACCGACCTGGTCATCTTCGATCCTTATCTTTGACTCGTACCGGTTTGTGAACATCTGCTCAGGTTGTTGCTTGAAACTCAAGTAGGCTCTCCTTCAGCTTCCGGGAAGCGTCTGAACTTCTCGGATTCAATCCTTTGGTGAATGCTTATGCTTCCCATTCATTTGAGACAGTCGAGAGCAATAGTCTTTCTTTCTAAAATCGAGTAACAAACTCTCGTAATAATTTGGACTCTCCTTGTGAAATTCTGAATATGTCGACCTTCCAGGCTTGCACCTTTCTGGCCCTGACATGGGCTTTAATAAAATAATCCACGAGCATATCAAAGGAATCTATGGAATGTTCGGGCAATAATGAATACCACGTTTGGGCTCCTTTCGTGAGAGTTTCGCCAAATTTCTTTAGCAACACAGATTCAATTTCTTGAGGATCTAAATCATTTCCTTTCACCATCGTTGTGTAGGTGGTAATATGCTCATGTGGGTCTGAAGTTCCATCATTCTTTGGAATTTTAGGGATTTTGAACTGCTTTGGGTTTATTTCTAGTGCCGCACTTCGCTTGTATGGTAATTGAACATACTTCTTCGAGTTCGGGCCTTTCAATACAGGCGGTGCGCCCCGAATTTGATTCATGCAGGCATTTACTTCCCTCATGAACCGTAAAAGATCATCCTTAAACGAGTCGCTCTCATTGTTGAGTCCGGATCTACTCCCCCCAGCCCCACCGGAGCCGACTTCACCCCTGGGAGTGTTGTTATCGACTCTCTGCGTTGTTTGATCTGCAGGAACAACGGGAGGAATTGGATCTCGTCTATTTGCATTATTTGAGGCCCCCAATAGTACCTGCTTCAATTCTGTCACAACTTGATCCTTCCTCGTGATGGCCTAGAACGATTGCTTGTTGTTCTTGCGGGACCTTCACAGCATTCTCTACATGCTCCTCATCAGCATCATCGGGAGTAGTCTCCTGAGCCCGATGAGGTAGCATCTTTCATGCACCGGCATGGCGTCATTCCCCTCATTGCGGGTGTCATTGATTGAGTCCTCAAAATGAGGCTAATCCTCTCGAATTTCAAGGTTGTGTGCGTTAACAGTGTTATCTGCCATTTTTTGTGCTTTTTTCTAAGACAAAATAATCAAAACACATTAGTAAACAAGGCAAGGATCAATTTAATTGCACGACTGTCTAGGCCCCACGGTGGGCGACTAACTGTTTACCCTTAAAATGGTACATCTGAATTTATACGTGATTTCTAGACAAGTGAACTAATTTGATCCTGAAATAATACAATAATTGAAGAAATATACAATACTTAGCCTTAGAATATGGATGAAACAACAACAATAATAATAATTCCGTAAACACTGTCTCCGGGCACAGCAATGATGAAATCAAAAGGCAAGAAAGTAAAATCGTATAAAGCTTTGTGTAGAACATGGTATATGTTTTGCCAGATATTCTTGTCCTATACAATGGAAATTGAGCTTACTATTTATAGCTATGTCTATGGAAAGCGGTCCTAAGATCATGCACTCCTTTATTGTCAATTATGAGGGTCATTGATGAAGATGTAACAGTGAACATAAATGCCAAATTTTCCATAACGGACCGTCGCTCTTAATGCTGCAGAATATTCCCTAGTAAATGCTACCGGGCCCGGAGTATTTAATACACCTTATGAACGTTATCTTTTCCGGTAACAAGCAGAGTGGCTGCTTTCGGTCATCGGCCTCATCTTGGATTCCACGTGTCCTACTCTTAGTCAACCACGTGTCATATCATATTTTACCCTATACACTTTCTTTCTACAATGAAGTTGTTGCTATGTTGGAGTAAAGAGAGGAAAAGCGGTAGGAAATAATCATAGGCGAGGCTAGAAGTCCGAATACAAGTATTACAGTTAGTAGCTTTTGTTCAAATCGTATATATGCGTTAAAAAGTTCATTAAACATGTAAAAATATTAAATTAAAAAAATGATAATATATAGCCGGTCTCGAAATAATAGCCGAAAAATATTATATTTTTTCGTACATTTTTTTGTATATATATACATTTTATATGTTATATACAAAAATTATACAACTTTTGTACATTTTTTCGACTACCGAACGTAAATAGTTTTTGGCGCGGGCTAAAAGTAAAAAAAAAACTACTAACCTAATTATTAATAAAGTCATTGTTCAAAAATATACAACCCATAAAATTAAAATTACTGACTCCGTCTGTAATGATAATGTACGAGGAAAAACCACATGTATAATGTAAAAGAATTATAACCAAGGAAACACAAAAGAGCCAAAATAAATTCTACAATTATCACTGCCACTGAAGAATGATAGTAACTGGACAGCCACCAACTTTCATATATTGACATTTTATTTTCAATAATAATGGATATACATAACTGAACCAAAAAAGTTTAAGAAGATCATTTGAAGAGAGATTACTGCTGTCTTTACTAATAACTACTCCCTCATATTCAATTTATGCGTCTTATTTTTCCCTTTTTCCAGTTTTTCAAAAAGTTACCACCTTTTTATATTGAGCAAGATTTTAATTCCAATATTTATTTTGGGTCAATTTTTCTAATATTTTTCATTTTATCCTTATTGCACTTCTAAAATTGATATGACTTGCTTACGATTACCGAGTTTAAAATCTTTGTTATATTCTTAAATTCTATATCCGGTCAAACTAAGACACAAAATGAAACTGGTAGAATATTAACTTTCTTTTTTCTTTCTGTTTTTTAATCATGCTGCAATTTGTTCTTTACAATAACAACAATAATAAACATAAGGGGAGTATGGGAAGGGTGTATCCACACGTTACCCTATCTTGAGAAGGTAAAGACGTTGTTTTCGCTAGACTCTCAACTTAAAAAAATATGCGGAAAAAAAAAACATTAGCAACGGACAGTAACATCAGCAAGACAACAAAAAAAAACAAAGCTAAGAAATAGCAGGTAAGAATATAAATCTAAAATAAATAAGAAAGTACAAAACTAGCCCCTAATACTACTGGTATGTACACGAAAAATGCACGATTACCTACTAACCTTCAACACGACGCACAACTATCTATTGTACGCTGGAATTGTTCTTTGGTTTTCTGAAAAAATTTAAACTTTTGCAGACGAAGACTGTGGCTAAGTTAAGGCAAAAGGAAGAAAAAAGAGTACGACGTGATAAGAAGATAAAATAAAATATTTCCCTATCATGATTTGAATCTCCTATAAATGTTTCTGATACTGAAAGATATCTGTAGTTTGACAGCCACCCAATTTTATATATTGGTGTCACACCTCCTCCCTACCGAGGGATGGTGGGAAAAATGAGTTCTTTACTTTAAATAATATTATTTGAAAAAGGATTATTTTAGAGGACTATATATTTTTAACCGCTCTCAAATATAATATCCGACAAAATATATATTATTTTATGTGTGTACGTGTATATATATATTCCTGACTAGCAAATGCAATTATTTCGACAATTTTATATGTTGTCCTTTATTTTATCCTGGATGAATGATGATACTCCCATTCATCACTATCAGTGGTTAAATTTTAGATTGACCTTTTAAAATTTCTCAAGGGTAATTGATTCATCTTATTATCTGAAATAATGACTAGCTTAATTGTTCAAGTATTAGTTAAAAAGAGAAATTACCAGTAGTATATTAGCATAAAAATTGACTAAATTATAAATATTATTAATATTAGACAAATGTTATTAATATTAGTCAATTAGCAATTTATAGCCAATAAAAGGTTAATTTTTTGCTTTCTTTTGAGGGAGTGTTGTTGGATAGACTGGGTACATCTTAAGGAGTTTGAATCTAAGTTTTGGGATGATTTGGTGGAGTTTTGAGGTGGTTTTGAATTATTTCGAAGTAGAAGATGAATATGGAAAAGATGATATATGTATCACATACGTATCATATGTATATCCATATATACTTGTAGATGAGATATATACGTGTATGTCGCAGAAGAATTTTTTAAACTCGACTGTTACTATGAATTTTGATACCAACCAGTCCAAATCATATCCAATATTGTTCAAATTTCATATGTTGCCTCATTGATATGTTTTCAACGAATTTCGACGTTATACATTGAAAAAAATTCTCTTTTGCCTAATTTTTTAATATACAACAATACACATTGAAGAAAACATTGCCTATATTTTTCTAAGGTTGTATATTATTGGTAAAAAAAAATTTGGCTATTTTTGATAGCATGACTAAAATAGCTAGTTGTTGGTAAATAGTATCTTTTTTTTGGGTACATTCCCGTACGATCCCCTTAGCTAAATCACTTTTTACAAAAAATAATGAAAAAATGATATTATATAGTCGCTGTAAAAATAACGGTCGAAAAAATGTATAAAATTTTAATATTTTTTGTATATATACACATTATGTATGTAATATACAAAAATTATACAAATTTGATACACTTTTTCGATTATCAAATATAAATAATTTTTAACGCAGACTAAAAGTGATAATACCACAAAAATAATAGAATTCCATGACAAGTTATTAAATTTAAAAAAAAAAATCGTTTGCGACCATGTGAACTCCACTAACCTTTATATAAAGAAAAGATACGTCAGTTTTAATTGGGTGTACCTCTTATTAAAATAACATAAAAAGAAGGGCAATTAATTCATACGCAAATTAAATTTTATAAGAAATTAAAGTTATTTAAACCAATTGGATCTCACAATCTTCAAATATAGATAACTCTTGATTTTAAGATCGTCTTTTGCATAACATGGGCGATTACTTTAATTCTTAAATGATTTGTGAATAGGCGGTCAAAGTTCATAGTATGAAAATCAAAAGAACTCCAATTATTTATAGCACCAGATATTAATAACTGAATAATGATTTTAATTAAGGTTGGAAAAAAAAGGGCAGCCTTCACATGAAGAGATCATTGACAAATTTAATTTTTCTAAGAAGTTAAAATTATTTTAGGCATGTCGATCTCACAATCTCCAAATATTTCACAAAAATGACTCGATTTTAAGATTGTGTTTCACATAATATAGGCTATTATTTTCATTTTTAAGTGATTTTATGAAACACAACTTAGGCGATTCAAGTTCATAGTATGGAAATATAGAAAAAACTCAATTATTTATAGCACCAGATAATATTAGTAACGGAATAGGCGATTCAAATATATATAGTTAGAGGATTTATCTCTAGTTAACTCAACTATTTTAGATTAAGATATATCGAATGAGTACCTACTACATTGTACTTAAGCAATTGATATATTTATAACCGAATAGGCGATTTCACGTGAACTTGTAAGCATTAATTTATGACGGTATTGTAGCTCTTACCAATAAGATCATTGTTGCTTCAAATTATCTGTCGTATTTTTTTTTATACGATTGTTAAGAATCATTAATTATAAGTTTTTGACTATCTTATCCTTATTTATATCTTAACATATTATCTCTTTATATTGAATATTTATTCTATTTATGTGTCATCTCCATCTTCTAGAACAATTAACTACTACGGGTAAAATGAGAAAAAAATAATTATTTTTTCTTGAACTTCTAAAATGATAAATAATTTGAGACAATCATTTTTAGAAATCACGACAGATAATTTGAGATAGTGTAACGACCCGATTGGTCCTTCCAAGAGTTCTAGCCCTGTTTCTCCCATTTCTGCTTCATTATATGTGGTTCAACTCTACTATATTGTGTTAGATTGGTTGGCTCGGTTCGGAGCGATTTTGGAGAGAAATGAGACATTTAGTCTCTTAAGTTGGTTATTTAGTTGAAAAAGTCAACCGGAAGTTGACTTATGGGTAAATGATCTCGGAATTGGGTTTTTATGGTTCGGATAGCTTCATTAGATGATTTTGGACTTAGGAGTGGGTTCAGAATGTTATTCGGAGGTCCGTGGTAAAATTAGGCTTGAATTGGCGAAATTGATTTTTTGGCGATTTTCGGTCGGCAGTGAAAAATTAGCTATCGGGGTCGGAATGAAATTTCGGAAGTTGGAATAGGTTCGTAGTGTCATTTATGATGTGTGTGCAAAATTTCAGGTCAATCGGACGTGGTTTGGTTGGTTTCGGCATCGTTGGCGAATTTTGGGAGTTTAGAAATCCTTAGGCTTAAATTCGGGGTTAATTTGGCATTTTGATGTTATTTTGGGTGATTCAAAGGCTCGACTAAGTTTGTGTGATGTTATGGGATGTGTTGGTATATTTTGGTTGAGGTCCCGAGAACCTCGGGTGAGTTTCGGGTGGGTTCGGACCATTCATTTCTAGTTGCTGGTTTTGGGCTTCAGGGGTGTACAATGCGATAGCATAGATCTGGCTGCGCTAGCATAGAGGAAATTTAGAAAAAATTAGTTGTGTTATGCGATAGCATAAGTTTTCCCGCGATCGCACAGAGTAAAATCTCTGTTGCACTGACCCGACTTTGGAAGCTTATAACTCACAATCTATAAGGAATTTAAAGATGATCCAAAAATAAAAGTTGTATCCCTTGATGTGGAGTTTTGTACAAAAAGTTAAACCATTATAAAGTTATGACCATTATACTAGAGGCTGTCCGGAAAAGTTGGAGAAGGCTGTTGGAAAAAAAAATTGTTCTATGTGATCGCGTGGGAATGGCCGCGATCGCATAGGGTAAATGAAGGGCTGGACAATTTTGTGCTTCGCTATCGCATTTGTTTGTCCGTGATAGCATAGGGTAAATGCCTGGGCAGATTATAAAGTACTCTATTTCGAGGGTTTCGGCCATTTTTGTATTTTTGGAGCTATGGAGCTCAGATTGAGGCGATTTTTTAAGGAATTTTCAGAGGAGTGGTTGGGGTAAGCGTTCTTCACTCAAATTTGGTTAAATTCCATGATTGTGTCTTGATTTTTATCATTTAATTTGGGAATTTGGGGTTAAAATTGGGGGGAAATGAAAGAGAATTAGAGAGTTGATTTTGGGGATTTGAATGGCCATTTGATGTCGGATTTTGCTGAATTTGATATGGGTAGAATCCTGAGTGAATGGACTTTCTAGTTTTGTAATTTTTATCGAATTTCGAGACGTGGGACCGTGGGCCGGTTTGGAGCCAAATTCGAGATTTTTTATGTGGAATTCATTCCTTTAGCGTATATTGATGATAATATACTGATTTTGGTTAGATTCGGTGCATTTGGAGGCCGAGTCAAGAGGCAAGGGCATCGCGGGTTAGAGTTTTGTCCGATTTGAGGTAAGTAATGACTGTAAATCTCGTTCTGAGGGTATAAAACCCCGGACTTCACACTGTATCACTATTTTGGAGTGACGCACATGCTAGATGACGAGTGTGTGGCATACACCGATGGGGATTGTGACTTGGTCCGTCCCGTAGCAACTATTAAGTTGCGTAGTTGACTAAGAAGTCATATGATATTTTATGTTTTAGAGGTATTGACTATGTTTTGGGTTGAATGTCGTATTTGGGGCCTCGTGCCAAGTTGTTTGGACCCTTAGGGGATTTTTACAGTTATTTCATCACTGTGTTGATTTACGATTTTTACTCAGTCATGCTATATTTAACTGATTTCGAAACTCAGTCTTATTTACTCTATTTGATGCATAAAATGATATTTTGGGTTGAGCACCCTATTTTACTGATAGCCCGAGTGGCTTGAGAGGTTTCTGACTGAGTGAGGTCGAGGGCCTATGTTGGGAGGATATTATGGGATCGGGCTGCACGTCACAGCGTTGTATATATATATGGGTCGGGTTGCACGCCGCAGCGAGATATGTTGGATCGGGCTGCACGCCGCAGCGAGATATGTTGGATCGGGCTACACGCTACAGCGAGATATGTTGGATCGGGTTGCACGCCGCAACAATATTGGCTCGGGCTTCACGCCACAGCGATATAGCGCTTGGGCTGTAGGAGCCCCTCCGGAGTCTGTACACCCCCAGTGAGCGCAGGTACCTACTGAGTGCGAGTGCCGAGTGAAGAGTGATTGGGAGGCATGAGTGATTATGAGGTCGCCCGAGGGGCTGATTATGAGTGATTGTGAGGTATGCTGAAGGACTGATTATGAGTGATGTTATGCCCGAGGGGCGAGTTATGATGCATGTTTTTTTTTCGAGAGGCCAGTTATGATTTAACACTTTTACACTAAACTTCTTGAATTTCTATTGAAACTGTCGGATAAATATATTCTAAATGATTTTTTTTTCTGAAATCAACTTTTGAGCGTAATAATTTAACGTTTATACTGTTGGGAAAGAAAGACTGTATTTACTGTGAATTGATGACGTGTTTTTATGTGTTTCCTACTGCTCAGACCCTATGTAATTTTATTACTTACTGAGTTGGCGTACCCACATTACTCCCTGCACCTTGCGGCAGATTCAGGTGCTAGGGCGGAGTGAGCTATTTACCTGTCCCCAGAGATTCACGGAGATTTGCGAGGTAGCTGCACGCGTCCGCAACCCTGCCTTCTCCTTCTTACTTCTTTAGTACTTGCATATCCAGGCTTATATTGTATTAGAGATAGTGTATTAGACTTGTATTTCTTTAGATGCTCATGCCTAATGACCCCCAGATTTTGGGGTTCTATTTAATATTTGGTATATTCTTGTATGTTTATAAATGGTTAAACGGAAATTTTCATGAGATGTCAGATTAGAAATGATATAAACGAAAGTTTTCTTTATGTTATGAGTGTTGAATTGTCTAGCCTAGTTTCGCGTTAGGCGCCATCACAGCCAGGGTAGTTTTGGGGTCGTGACAAGTTGGTATCAGAGCCTAGGTTACTTAGGACTGACCAGTCATGAGCAGGTTTAGTAGAGTCTTGCGGATTGATACGGAGACGTCTGTACTTATTTTCGAGAGGCTGCGGAACCCTTAGGAAAAATCTCACATTCTTGAATTCTTGTCGTGTGAATCCATTTATTTAGCCAAAGGCGTAACTCTCTGAATTCCTTTCATGTGTTCGAATGTGCACGTGAGATCTCGGTATCAGTTGTGCATCAACGGCTTGTAATTTCCATGGATGAGGTGCTAGATGTGATTTTAGCATGTTGATAATGGGCCAGACTAGAGGACTTGATGCCGGATTTTGTTTGTGGCTTGAGTGTTGAGGTGTTGATTGTGTGAGAACGTGTTTTTGGATTTATATGTTCGGTAATGTCCCTATTAGTGGAAGTGATGGATAGATCGCTACCTGATGAGTATGATGTGACTGTGAGATGTGTTCATATGATTTGAATGTGACGAGAAGGGTCTACTTGAGGGTAGAAAGAACTATTTTTGTGCTTGATTTCGAGCTTGATTTGATGTATAGCCCGAGTCATGGGTGTGTTGAAGGATCTTTTCATGTTGTTTAGTTGGGGAGTGAAGTAGATTTCATGTCGTGATATGAGTTCAGACTCAGGAAGATTAAGTGATTGCGTGATGTTTATGACGATGGAAGGGTATAAAGAGATGTTAGTTTGAGAAGACGCAGATGGGTTATCTCCTGCGGGGTGTCCTGAGGACGTGTGATCCCTATGCGGTTTTGTAGCGAGTCCTCATTTACCAATGAATTATATGTGCTGAAGATTGAGTTTGGATCGCGTATGAGAGTTTTCTTGATTGTTACGAGGGTGAATGCGAGATTTGCAGATGATTTGAAGTACTAGATGGTTTGTGTTGCATGAGCTTATGAAGGATTTAGTTCAATCTCACTATGGTACTATGGTAGTAATAGAGTATTGGCATTGTGTGTTTTTGTGTGTTTTGACCTATGGCTTTGAGCTAAGTGGGGGAGTCTGCTATTGATAAGTTGATTGTGCGGCTAAGTGTCGTATCAGTTTTAATTTAAGGTATACTGGCGAATCACTTGTGGCTTACAGGGGTTGAGATCGAGGATGAGTAAAGGAAATTTTGGATAGGGGTTGTGTTATGCTTTATGGGTGTATAAGAATCATGGAATGACTTGAGTTGTTACTGGTGAAGGATGTAATGTGCATGGGGCAGGAATTTATTTGGTTATATTAAAGTGGGGTTACTTCCTGGGGTGTTGGAGTGCTAATGGAGAACAGGTCGTTCGGTCTGTTTGATCAGTCTAATTGAGGTTTGAGTAGAGTGTATGACTCCTGAGAATGGTTCTAATAGATTAAAGATGTATATGTAACAATTGGGGATCTCCAGGATGTGTATTTGGATAGAAAATGAGGTTTACATTGGAGGGTGTCAAGACTTGTGGCATTTTTATATCATTTTGGATTCTACATATAAGTATCAGGAAGGTGAAGGTAATGGATTTAGATTCGCAGGAAGTCTCTTCAGGGTAAGTATTTTGAATGTGGTGCTTTTGGGGATATTTGAGAGAGTATTCAACGGCTTATGAGCCTTAGACGGTGTGGTTTTATGCTTGGGTCTCGTGTGGTGAATCTGGGTTGAGGATTGCGGTATTATGGCAAGGAGAAGTATTAATTCGAAAGTAATTCAAAAGGAACTTGGGTAAATAGGATAGCTTGGTAGTAGGTCAAATCGGCATGGTAAGGGATATGATTAGTTCTTTGGGTTCTTATGAGGTAATGAGTTTCTACGTGTGATTCGTGGCAATGCTCTTGGGTTTTGACGGCCTGCGTAGCTTAGTTGAGTTAGAGGGATTCCGTCCTGACGGGTTAGTTTAGTACAATGGGTTTCAGAGGGTTCTTGATGGTCTATACCATAGTTGAGATGTATATTTCATAATGGTGTGTGGGGCATGTGGCATATTGTAATTTTCTCCAGAATAAAAATCAAATAGAAACTCTTAGCTGATTGAGTACGTAGTTGCTTGTGGCTCGGAAGGGATTATAAAGTTCTCATATTTATCATAGGATGGCATAGCACATGCGATATGTTGTGTATGGTTGAGATTGCATGTGTGAGGTCACGGTTCAGTTCTAGAAGGAAGGTCATAAATTCTTAGGCAGCATGGACAGTTTCAAATGACTAGGTAAATGATATCACTAATTGGTGCGGCTTAATGAGGGTATACATTTCAGAAAAGGCAATGTGTTTGCGGCGCTCTCTTGTTGGATCCACTGCTGATACTCAAGTTTGCTTGGTGGCACAGAAGAATTATAGGAGTATCCCTCGTGGAATGATTCAGTATTAGAGGTGTGTTATATATTCGAGCGGTGGAGTTGGAATCAGATATGGTGATTCGTGCGCTTTATGGATTTCGAGACTGGGAGTTCTCATAAACAGGTTATTTTGTGGTTGTGGATTGTGAAGATGCGAGCAAAGCTAGTCAGATGTCAGTATGTGCCATGATTCATTCATTATGAACTTTCAGAGAGTTATCTATCTGTTGTGGGTGACCAGAGTTGATTTAGGATTCATTGGTAGGCTCAGTATGGATGTGTGTTCTACACCGGGTCGGAATTATTGACTGTGAATTGCTATTGTTGAGGGATGTGCCCTTCGATTGTCATTGAGCTTATTCGTGTTCTGGAGTGATCTATGAGTTACCCTTCTGTGTTGCAAGGAGTTGTGATTATTTGTTATATACACATATGTGCGGTTCTATTTGGGCTTTATAGCGGAATTTTAGTGAGACGGGTATTTGGGTGTTGCATGATTGATTGCGCATTGGATATGTTCTTTTGGGCTGGCAGGGCATTGCGTCATTTACTTCTTCGTGGTTATGGTGATTTACTTTTGGTACTAGACATCAAATTGCGCG
This sequence comes from Nicotiana paniculata, assembly GCA_005239505.1. Taxonomy (NCBI): domain Eukaryota; kingdom Viridiplantae; phylum Streptophyta; class Magnoliopsida; order Solanales; family Solanaceae; genus Nicotiana; species Nicotiana paniculata. Next base: position 86,854 of record MDKI01161892.1, on the reverse strand, counting down.
TGGTTGATGATTTTGAGCATGGTGACTTGAGGTGTCTCATGTGGACCAGTGTTTGGATAGGGTCGCGCATTGCAGCGAGGTTATGTAGAGGTATGATCCTTCGGGTTAGCTTCGTATGTTCTGGTTCTACGATGTGTGATGGGTTCTCAGCATTGTGTTGTGGTGGTACTGGTGAGCTTGTGGTACAGCTCTCTCAGTTGAGTCACTTTTCCATGATTTGAGTACATTTGGAATGTTACTTATTGGTGTGCGGGTCACACGGGTTGTGGATTTAGATTGTATCGATGTGTCATGTCACTAGAGTAGTCGTGTTGGATGAGATGGGGTCATTGGGATCTAGAATGAACACTATCGGATTCGATTTCAGCATGTTGGAAGGATAATATCGGGATTCGGCTTAAAAATTTACTATGGTCCTTGCCGAAGGAGATGGATCTCCATGACTGGTTGATCTGAGGAATGGTTATGACTTTCTGCATGTTTTATTCATCATTGGCAATATACGAAAGTGTTGGAATGAGACTTTGGTTTGATAAGAGGTTTATTACCAGAATTTGGGTGATTGAGCAGCTACTGTGATTAGAAGTTATCGCTATGAGTGTTTGAGTTGTGTGGTATATCATGTGATTTACATATTGAATTGCGGTTATGGCTTGATACAGCGTGTAGATGTGAGATTCTGATCTTATAGAAAATTTCGGAAGTGGAAATTTGGTTCTAAGGCTTATGGGCTAGGTTGAATTATGAAATTTCAGTTATGTTGTGTTATCAGACCTTTATAGGGTAGGGTGACGCGGGATCACCCCGGTATGTGCGTGGTAAGGTTATTCGGCGATTTGATGGCTTTTGGAATAACTCTTGGCACGTTCGAGGACGAACGTTTGTTTAAGAGGGGGAGAATGTAACAACCCAATCGGTCGTTCTGAGAGTTTTAACCTCGTTTCTCCCATTTCTGCTTCATTATATGTGGTTCAGCTCTATTATGTTGTGTTAGGTTGACTGGCTCGGGTTCGGAGCGATTTTGGAGAGAAATAAGACATTTAGTCTCTTAAGTTGGTTATTTAGTTGGAAAAGTCAACCGGAAGTTGACTTATGGGTAAATGATCTCGGAATTAGGTTTTTATGGTTCGGATAGCTTCATTAGATGATTTTGAACTTAGGAGTGGGTTCAAAATGTTATTCAGAGGTCCGTGGTAGAAGTAGGCTTGAATTGGCGAAATTGAATTTTTGGCGATTTCCGGCCGACAGTGGAAAATTAGCTATCGGGGTCAGAATGGAATTCCAGAAGTTGGAATAGGTTCGTAGTGTCATTTGTGATGTGTGTGCAAAATTTCAGGTCAATCGGACGTGGTTTGATTGGTTTCAGCATTGTTGGCGAATTTTGGAATTTTAGAAATCCTTAGGCTTGAATTCGGGGTTAATTTGGTAATTTGATGTTATTTTGGGTGATTCGAAGGCTTGACTAAGTTTGTGTGATGTTATGGGATGTGTTGGTATGTTTTGGTTGAGGTCACGAGGGCCTCGGGTGAGTTTCGGGTGGTTTCGGACCATTTTAAGTTGCTAGTTTTGGGCTTCAGGGGTGTACAGTGCGATAGCATAGATCTGGCCGCGTTAGCATAGAGGAAATTTGGAAAAAAATAGTTTTGTTATGCGATAGCATAAGTGTTCCAGCGATCACACATAGTAAAATCTCTGATGCACTGGAAGCGTATAACTCACAATCTATAAGGAATTTGAAGATGATCCAAAAATAAAAGTTGTAGCCCTTGATGTCTAGTCTTCAGAAAGTTAAACCAATTGTAATTTGGATTTCTGTATAAAACGTTATGACCATTATACTAGAGGTTATCCAGAAGAGTTGGAGAAGGCCGTTGGAAAAAAAAATTCTACGCGATCGCGTGAGAATGGCCGCGATCGTATAAGGTAAATAAAGGGCTGGAAAATTTTTTGCTTCGCTTTCGAATTTGTTTGTCCGCGGTAGCATAGGGTAAATGCCTGGCAGATTATAAAGTACTCTATTTCGAGGGTTTCGGCCATTTTTGCATTTTTGGAGCTATGGAGCTCGGATTGAGGTGATTTTTGAAGGGATTTTCAGAGGAGTGATTAGGGTAAGTGTTCTTCACTAAAATTTAGTTAAATTCCATGATTGTGTCTTGATTTTTATCATTTAATTTGGGAATTTGGGGTGAAAATTGGGGGGAAATGGAAGAGCATTGGAGAGTTGATTTTGGGGATTTGAATGGCCATTTGATGTCGGATTTTACTGAATTTGATATGGGTAGAATCCTGAGTGAATGGACTTTCTAGTTTTGTAATTTTTATCGGATTCTGAGACGTGGGCTCGGGGCCGGGGTTGAGCCAAATTCGGGATTTTTTGTCTAATTTGAAAATTTTCATGTGGAATTCATTCCTTAAGCGTATATTGATGAGAATATACTGATTTTGGTTAGATTCGGAGCATTTGGAGGCCGAGTCAAGAGGCAAGGGCATCGTGAGCTAGAGTTTTGTCCGGTTTGCGGTAAGTTATGACTGTAAATCTTGTCCTGAGGGTATGAAACCCCGGACTTCACACTTTATCACTATTTTAGAGTGGCGCACATGCTAGATGACAAGTGTGTGGCGTACACCGATGGGGATTGTGACTCTGTCCGTCCCGTAGAAACTATTAAGTTGCGTATTTGACTAAGAAATCATATGATGTTTTATTTTTTAGAGGTATTTACTATGTTTTGGGTTGAGTGCCCTATTTGGGGTCTCGTGCCAAGTTGTTTGGACCCTTAGGGGCTTTTTACTGTTATTTCATCACTGTGTTGATTTAAGATTTTTACTCAGTCATGCTATATTTAACTGATTTCGAAACTCAGTTTTATTTACTCTATTTGATGCATAAAATGATATTTTGAGCTGAGCACCCTGTTTTACTAGTAGCCCGAGTGGTTTGAGAGGTTTCTGACTGAGTGAGGCTGAGGGTGTATGTTGTGAGGATATTATGGGATCAGGCTGCACGCAGCAGCGTTGTATATATATATGGATCGTGCTGCACGCCGCAGCGAGATATGTTGGATCGGGTTGCATGCCGCAACGAGATATGTTGGATCGGACTGCACACCGCAGTGATATTGGGTCGGGCTGCACGCCGCAGCGATATAGCGCTTGGGCTGTAGAAGCCCCTCCAGAGTCTGTACACCCCTAGTGAGCGCAGGTACCTACTGAGTGCGAGTGCTGAGTGATGAGTTATTGGGAGGCATGAGTGATTGTGAGATCTCCTGAGGGGCTGATTACGAGTGATTGTGAGATATGCTGAGAGACTGTTTCTGAGTGATGTTATGCCCGAGGGGCGAGTTATGATGCATATTTTTGCCCGAAAGGCCAGTTATGATTTTATCACTTTTACACTAAACTTCTTGAATTTCTATTGAAATTGTTGGAAAAATATATTCTCAAACGATTTTTTTTCTGAAATCGGCTTTTGAGTGTAATGATTTAATGTTTATATTGTTGGGAAAGAAAGACTGTATTTATTGTGAATTGATGACGTATTTTTATGTGTTTCTTACTGCTCAGACCCTATTTACTTTTATTACTCACTGAGTTGGCGTACTCACATTACTCCATGCACCTTGCGTGCAGATTCAGGTGCTAGGACGGAGTGAGCCGTTTACCTGTCCCCAGAGATTCACGGATATTTGCGAGGTAGTTGCACGCGTCCGCAACCCTGCCTTCTCCTTCTTACTTCTTTAGTATTTGCATATCTAGGCTTATATTGTACTAGAGATAGTGTATTAGACTTATATTTCTTTAGATGCTCATGACTGATGACTTCGGGATTTTGGGGTTGTATTTAATATTTGGTATATCCTTTTCTTTTTATAAATGCTTAAACAGAAACTTTCATGAGATATTGGATTAGAAATGATATAAACGAAAGGTTTCTTTATGTTATGAGTGTTGAATTGGTTAGCCTAGTTTCACGTTAGGTATCATCACGACCAGGGTAGTTTTGGGGTCGTAACGAATAGAGGGAGTAATATTGTGTCTCCCGGGCAAAACACTTGTTTTCTTTTCCAAAAAGGTGTATACGCACCGTTGCACCTTCACTATATAGAAAGATTATAACTTTTTATAGAATGAATTTAAACATTTGTACATAAATTTCATAACCAAGCTCATTTCACATTAAATATTACCATTTTGTTAAATTGAGCTATGATCCACTTTGATATGCTGTGTTGCTCTTCATTAAAATTTTCAATTTTTCTTCCTTTATATTCTACCTCAGCAATTGTTTATTGACTTCATTAATGTGTGTTTTCGCCAAAAAAAATCTTATTTCACAATTTTGGATTTTTTTTTAATAAAAATAAAAAATTCATCAAAACTTTGCGGATTATAAGCTAAAAATGAATGATTTCTAAGAAACCAATCTATCAAAACGCCAACCAATATCGAGTAGTTATTTGTTGCAATAGCAAACATTGAGCAACAATTTATTAAATAACTTAATTAGTTGAAAAAATTATGAATATTATCCAAAACAATGTTTAAGTCTAAAAACACACGTGTCGCACATTTCATTCATTAAATTAAATTTTCTTGGGAAATTAATGGAAGCATTATAATTAATCACCCCATTAGGTGCATTATGCTTTTTCTGAGTCCATAATTATTATAGGCTTAATATTATTAACAACATATCATATTTTATGCCAAACTGAAAAACTCCTACCTTTCATCCTTCCTAAACAAAAGGAGAGGTAATTAATTTGCTATTTCATTTTAGGTAAATCATCAATCAATGAATATTCATTTTATATTAATCTCTCTCTATCTCTCTCCCATTTTCTCTCTTTCTCCCCCTCTCTTTCAATGCACGATAATCCAAAAGAGAAAAAGGGAAAAAAAAAGCCAATTAGAAGGGAGGGTGAAAGGTAAAAAAAAATAACTCAAAAAGAGAAAGTGTAATTTCTCAAATTCATATGTAGAAGAATTTAAAGACAAAAATAAATATAAAAGAAAAGTGAAAATGGGAGCATATAGGGCAGATGAAGATTATGATTATTTATTCAAGGTTGTGTTAATAGGGGATTCTGGTGTTGGAAAATCTAACTTGCTTTCTCGTTTTACTAAAAATGAATTTAGCCAAGAATCTAAGTCTACCATTGGTGTTGAATTTGCCACTCGTACCATTCATGTCGATGACAAGATTATCAAAGCTCAGATTTGGGATACTGCTGGCCAAGAAAGGTGACATCCTTTCCCCATTACTATGCTCTTTTTATATAGTGTCGGGATATACAATTTAGACGTTGTAGTTTCGACATCCTTCCTCCCTCACTGATTTTGCAATTTACAATATTTTCCCCTATATTGCCTGGAATGTTGTTTCCATCACAAGTGCTTACTGGTTTATAATTGAGACACAACATTATTTAGTCATTCAAACTATATTATCTCTATCCGTTTAAGCTAAAATGGTCATCCATTTCGCAACAAAGAGCAGCCCGGTGCACAAAGCATCTCGTGTTCACGTAAGATCCGGAGAAGGGCCGCAACCCCAAGAGTATGATGTAGACAGTCTAACTTAATGCAAGCATTAGTGACTTCTTCCACGGCTCGATCTCGTGACCTATAGATCAAACAAAGACAACTTTATCATTTCTCCGAGGCGCGCTCCCCTCATACGATATTTTTCCTCCATAATATTGCTTTGAATCATTGTTTTCTAATCATCTTTTCTACCTCATAAAAGGTACCGTGCCATTACAAGTGCATATTATCGAGGAGCAGTGGGTGCATTACTGGTTTATGATATTACTCGCCATGTAACATTTGAAAATGTAGCAAGATGGCTCAAGGAGCTCAGAGATCACACAGACCAAAACATCGTCGTCATGCTCGTCGGAAACAAGGCGGATCTTCGCCATCTTCGTGCTGTTCCCACGGGCGAATCAAGTGGTTTTGCAGAAAGAGAGAACACCTTTTTCATGGAAACATCTGCACTTGAGGCCTTGAATGTAGAAAATGCTTTCACAGAAGTGCTTACACAGATATATCGAGTGGTCAGTCGAAAAGCTCTTGATATAGGAGATGATCCAACATCTGTGCCCAGAGGACAAACTATTAACATTGGTAAAGATGATGTATCTGCTGTTAAGAAGGGTGGATGTTGTTCTGGTTAAACAAAAGGATCGATCCAGAGGCGAGTTCAGATTCTAGAGTCTATGTGTTTAGAATGAGTTATGATCTTATTATATACGAGCATTCCAAACTTCCTTTTTCGTATATGTATACATAGATTGAGCCAAAAACAATGGATTCAGTTAAACCTGCTCGCCTCTGGATTGATCAACTAAATAGCTGATGATTTTGACCAACTTGATTTAATCAGGGATGCAAGTATATACAGAGCAAATCCCATTTTCAGCAAATGTAAGTTAGCCAAAGGAACTAGTACATTATTTGTGGGGGAAAGGGGGATTGAAGTACATTAGCTAAAAATTTACTTTGTTTTATATTTTCAAGTGTATTTGTAAATCAAGGGAATCAGCTAAGGAAACTTTCTTGTTGCCACAAAATATACCTTCATATTGAAATTTTCTTAGGGTTTTCTAATTAATACCTCGTCATGTAGTTCTGTTTATACAATCACATTAGAACATATTCAGTGTATATACCTGAAAATAGCACGGGCTAGCCAGTTTTCGGACTGATCATTAAAAAATAGTCATTATTTTATTGCAACACAAAAAATTTCAGCATAATATATTAGAGATTCGTGCACTTGTGTATGAACTTCCAGCATATTATGCTGTAACTCCAGCACACAAAAAATTTCAGCATAATATATTGGAGATTGGTGCACTTGTGTATGAACTTCCAACATATTATGCTGGAACTCCAGCACACAGAAAGTTCCAGCATAATATACTAGAGATTGGAGCACCTGTGTATGAACTTCCAGCATATTATGCTGGACCAGTATATTATGTTAGAGTTCCATTATAAATATACTGGAAGTTCACGTGTAAAAGTTCGAACTCCAATATATTATGCTGGAATATTTTTCAAATTTTGAACTGTGTTTTTGTTCAGATTTATCTTTACATGAAACGTGACTAAATTTTGATTACTTTTGAAGCTGCGAGTTTAATTACCGCTTGTAAATCTGACTATTTTTGAATTTCACCCTGTATATGCTGTGTACAAACACTGGAATATATAGGAAATGGAAACAGGTAATTAGAGGTCTTGGGTAGCAACGCTGATTAGTTCAACCAACCTTTTTCAGCCCAAAAACATTAAATCTTTATCAAGATTCTTCATGTTAAGGCCAGTCTGAACTATTTGTATACAGATTCAGAGCCCTAAAATTCATGCTTCAATTGTAATACTTAACTCTTTACTTTTTAAACAAGACAATAATGTCGACGGAAAGGAAGGGTTATCCAATATCACCAGGAAAAACAAACTGTAATATGCCTTGATATTGAAGAACTTGTGGTAGGGAAATATTTTGTATTTGAGGAATAGTTGATTGGTATCGTTACTTGCGGGCTTCCAGCTTCTTCTGCTCTTTGGCTGCACATCAACGAATAGTATGTTAATCCTCGCAGCAGAAACGGAAAAGGGAAATTTTAAGCGATCGGTATAACCATCCAAGAAATTACCAGCTTTCTCTTCCTCTCGCTTTTTTGCAGCTTCTGCTCTCTGTTGTCGTATGAGAGCCAACCGATCTGCAAAATCATGGAATAAAATTTAATCTAGCATAACTACATAAATATAGAGTAATAGCCACTACTTATGACAGTTCTAGTTATAGGTATCTCACTCCCGGAACTAGTTCATCTCGTCCAATTTTACCTTGAAACAGTGCAACCTATGCGAAATCACTTATACACAGAATACGCCCCCCAGGAACCTTTTCCCCTAGTTCTTTTTTTGTTGTAGTGTGTTGGTGTGCGAGAGAAAATTTACTGATGTCTGTAGTAAAATTTTCTAAAGCTGTCATCACATTTCATAATTTCCAAAAAAAAATACAAATTTCAAGGTCATTTATGCTAATATTGCAAAATTATATATCCCAAGGAGAAGGGGATGGCTGAGTGGTTGAGGTATAGGAGTCCCATCTGACTGCTCTAGCCTTAATGCGCAAGATTACTTATTGTGAGTTACAGGAAGCTCCTCGGTAAGTTAGTCACAGAGCACCAAACTGACCTGGACATCAATGTGTATGTGCGTATATAATTTGCGGGTGTAGAGCAAATAGGCATTGGATAAAAAATGAGAAAAGCGGGAACAGAGTTACCTAATTTAAAATTCGCAAATTACTTGAACTACATTGTAAACCAAGCTGCAGAGACTCATACTAGGAATATCCTATCAACATGAAACATAACATCTATGTTGCTCGGACTCTCCGAAAATGTGACCGGATACGTGTCGGATCCTCCAAAAGTAGTGCTTTTTTGAAGGATCCGACACGGGTGCGGCTGCATTTTGGAGAGTCCGCGCAACATACCATAACATGCACTAGACACTTGGTTTAGGACATCTGAGTATTAAATGTATCAAAAACAAAATATGAATGGACCTACAAAATTGTCAAGTGAAGTGAATGAACACCCAATTTAAAGAAAAAGTGAATGAACCCAATCTGGGCAATTCTAAACTAAACAAATAGAAAAGAAGTCATAGTATTATGTGTGGCATTACCTAAATCTTTCCTTGCTTGCTCTGTTTTCCCTTGTTCTTGCAGCCTCATGTACCTTTCATGAGCTTGTTGTTTCTCTATCTCTTCTCTGTGAGCAAGAACCATGTGAAATAACAATAATATAGAAGCCGAAAAGTACTGAAACATATAAAATTTCAACGAGCACAACACTAAATAGCGAAAGAAGAGACAAGTTTATAGATCCTTTGAAGGATCTAACTCAAGAGCATTTCTACATTTCTGCATTCTTTGAATTCAAAATACAAACATCACAAAGAGCATAGAAAACTTGAAATCACTATCCAGATATACGATGTTCAAATTAAGAAATCCACAGGATAAAATGGTGACTCTAAATAGTTTAATATATATGGATAAAAAAAAAGGATCGGCATTAATATACATTTCATACGGTCGAATGTACTAAATAATGATGAGAAAATTCACTATAAATTCAATCAAAATTAGCGTTAGAATGTTAACAATAATACGTTAGAATCCAACATGAGAATGCATGTAACAAAATCCATGTTTTATACAATTTCATTAACAAATTAAGTGAACTATGTTATGTTCAATAGAATATTATAGTAGCCATATTCGATTTATAAAATATTATACGGATCGAAAATAACATGCATCATCCAAGAAAAAGGAATCAAAACATGACAGCTCATTACTTTTTATTTCGGCCAACTTTGAGATGTAGTATACTTAGCTATATGTCTTCCATCTTTAATTGTCACATGTGCACTTTGTCGACGAGTCACATGCACTTTCAATTAAACTTTGTAAAACCGTTTTCGAAGTTTGTAGAATGAGTGTATAAGCAATACATATTCTTGATAATTACTCATTCTGCAAACTTCAAAAACAATTGTACAAAGTGTAATTATTAGTGCATGTGATTTGTCGACAAGTGCACACCTAAAAAATGGAAGATATAATTAATCGCTGGGATATGACGGGGAATCGAAATAGCTAAGACATGCTCGAGGGAGACTATGCCGTTGTAGTTGATGCCACAGATAGTAGGAGGCACAAAGTATGCCTTCTCTTTCAACTTCACATGAACAGAAAAGTAAATGACAAAAACTTAAGAGAAATTCATTGTGATAATATCACACTAGAAAACAATGATAATATCACACTAGAAAACGAACAAAAAAAAAATTCAACAAACCTCTCACGTCTTGAAAGCTCAGTTGTTTTTTCAATCTGCAAAACAAAATATCCTCATTCAAATACAAGTCCGGAGAACAATCAATATCAAAAGATAACAGAATATCACACTATCTTACATCAACATTTTTAGCTTTCACGTTCTTTGGCTTGACCAAATTAGGGTTCTGAATCTCAATGATACCTTCTGTACCTTTCCTCTTCTGTTTGAACAGCCAAAAGCAAAGAGCAAATGTTAAAGGTAGCTATTGAAGCCTCACAAAGTAAAAACCACATCAAATTATTAAACAAAACATTGTTTTTCTTTTTTGTTAGGAAATGCATCATAGAAAACTGACTTCTGTCTCTCCATCAGATCCTTGTTCAGACTCCTCCTCGGAATCCTCAGATCTCTCATCTTCCTCATGTTCAGCCTCTACCTGAGGAAATCAAATTCATTAAAGAAAACAAACTGCATTAAGGTAAGCCAAAGTCACTGATAATCATAACAGCCACTAGCTGCCATCGAATACCAGATTATTCATTATATTAAAGAATAAATTTTAGTTACAAACCAAGATAAAATATACTGATTTAACGAAACAATAAAATCTAAAGAGACAAACCACAAAAAAGGACATTGAGACCTAAGTAGGTTAGTGACATAGTTTATGTGATGACACCTAAGTTTTTCTCTCCCAATCAACATAGTTTCTTGGTTTCGGACGCTAAAAAAGGTGATAGCAACACTATCTTTTGCCAAGTTATCATTGAAGTTAGAAGTAACATTTTGAAGCGGCATTGCTATCATGCTCACGCTTTTTGACAATTGAATTAAACACACAATTTTCTGGGTGTTGACTAACCAATGCCATCATTTCTACTTATTAGATATACATAAGCAAGCTTGCAATGAAGTACAAGACAAACTAAGACAGGAGTTGAGAAAAGCTAAAGTAGAATACCTTCTTAAATGTGCGAGGACGAGCGGAAGTACCAGCAACTGCATTACGAAAAGAAGCACCAAAATAGGTTCAGTTGATCCAATCATCGTAGCACGACGAACACAAATTATTGAACTCAGAAGGAACACCAAGATGTTGCCACTTATATAAAATGGATTCTTCAGAAGACACATGGATGCCTGGCGCTTAGTTCCAACAGCAAGTAATCAAATCCAAGACAAAGCTAGGCTGATCCTAAAGTTTTTGCTACTCATATATAGGCAATACACAAGAGAGCTCTCCAGTAAGATTACACAAAGTGGAAAGTAGCCTCGAGAGGTGAGGGGAGAAAACAAGTCCACAACCTGTGACGGGCACCCAAAAGAGGCAACAACAACAACAACCCAGTGGAATCACACAAGTAGGGTCTGGGGAGGAAGAAAAAAAAAAGGAGCAAGGAGGAGGCCAGATATAGCAAAAGTCAGACCACCTGCAACCGGCACGAGGGATACCCCGAGCTTTAATTTACTATTGCAAGTTTGCAACCATGATAACAGGATAGGAAGGAAAGAGCAATACTAGTTAAATGGGAAGTTGGAACTGCTTTAGTTATCTCTTAGTAAATAATAAGACACTCCTTTTTCCTTTACTTAAAGACTTTAAACCTGACATTTTAAGACACATACTGATTGTGCTGTGTTCATTTTGTATGTCCCTTCTCTAATAAAAGGCAGGAATAGGAACAAAATTTCCACGAGAACTTAGTGCCCTTCGGCTTCGAACTTAGTAAATCAAATGGGCTTTAGAATGCTAGGTTTAAAGTGTCCCTTCTCTAATAAAAAGGCAGGTTTAAAGTGTCCTTTTTCATTTGATTTACTAAGTTCCAAGTCTATTATTTCTGCTTATTTTGTGAATTTTTTAACACATATACAAGGTCTGATCTGAGTGACTGGATTCGGATAAACCCATAACTTGTACACTAAGTTCACCCTTTGAATAAGTAATCCACCTAAATTCCAAAGTATCTACATCTTCAAATACAAAGAACAGTAGCATTTATCATGATAATCAAAACAGCTTCAAAATTCACCTAGATTAAGCTAAATTACTTCAATTTTTCCAAATAAATCATTCCAAAGCAAAGCTCAAAAAGTCCTAATTACACAAACTTCAATCTCTCATCGACATGTAACCAACCAAACCGTTCATACGAAATAACTTTCACTCGTGCTAGAAATTAAAAAAAAAAACTGAGGGCAAAAAGGAGTAATTATTCCAATAGCATAATCAAAGAAAGAAATCACAAAAATTCAGATCTCAAAAGTTAATCTAAAAACCAAATTTGAAATACAAAGAAAACGCAACAATTAGATGTAAAAACGTATATATATATATATATATATATATATGAAACGTACTCATCTCCTCGTGAGTGGAGAACTGGCGTCGACCAGTTGGCTTTCCCTTAAATTTTCCTCTTCCCATTCTTAGTTACTCTCTGTTGCGCACAGAAAAAAGATGAAGGAGAAGAGGAGACAACTGAAGAAGGAAATATAACGTCTGCTGCTTTTGAGATTCTTGCTAGTGGGGAATCCTTTATATGCCGGTCCAAATGTGGTTGTTTTTTACTTAAAAAATCAAAATATGTGTAAAAAAAAATGTGGTGATATATATATAACGTCAGGTTGTTTGCCCGTTAAGATTTTAAAAACGCTATATTTGAACGTCAAAAGAGCGAAGAATATAGTGCCTTAATAAAAGGCGCTATACTTTATAAAAACTCGTCCCTCTCCCTTTTCCCACAGAACTCGAGTGGAGCCCACCGGTTCCACAGAAAGTGTAGATTCTCGGTCCCACGTTCTAGTTAATGCGCTTCTCGGAGTGGGTTGCTTGTTTCGACTCCAAATCACCAAATCTTCAATTTCCCAAAACTTTAAATCGAGGTATTCCGACTTAGTTTATGTTAAAACTCGTATAAAAAATACATATTAGTTGTTTTTAATGTTCTCTATGTTATTTTGTGATTGTTTTGCGATTTATTTAATGTGTTGTTTTTATCCGAATTATAGTATTAATGTGTTAAAAAATTAGTAAAAATAGAGAAATTATTATTAGTTATTAAAAAAAATATTAATTAGTTACTTTTTATTGTGGTATATGTATTTTCGTGAATGTTTTGTGATTAAATTATTTGTTGTTTTTAACCGATTTAGATTATTTATTTGCTTAAAGACTTGTAAAATAGATAAATTGTTAACTTCAGTTCCCTGTAGTAGTATCTTATGGCTTAATGTAGTGCTTGTATTTGTAATGTAGTGCCCTTTTAGCGTAGTAAAATGTAATGTCCTTTAGCGTAGTATCCTTGTAGTTATTGAAATTAATAACTTAAGTATCTCTTATACCAAAAAATACATCAAAAAAACTGAGTTCAAACACACTCTGTCCAATTCTAATCAACGATCGTAAGAAAATAACATGAGAAAACAACAATATTTCCCGGACTAAGTATTGTTATATGAATATTTAATAATTAAATCTTATATAATTATGAAAATTAATTATTTAATTTTATTATAGTAAAAATAAGTGAGTTATAAAAAAAATATATAAAATAATAAAATTAACATATAAATTAATAAACTAACATTTAAAACAACAGACTTGTTGAGTGATAAATCGAAAAAATTTCCTCCTCATGAACACAAGAATTCAGGATACCTTGGTGCTACTAGGCCTCAAATATCGATCCCGGAACCCATATGTAAATATTTAATAATTAAATCTTGTATAATTATGAAAATTAATTATTTAATTTTATTATAGTCAAAAATAGGTAAGTAACAAACAAACATATAAAATAATAAAACTACGTGTATAAAACTAACATATTAAAGTAACATATAAAATATAAAATTATAATATTAAAAATGTATCAACCTAATTAACAATATAGTAGCAATAACATATTAAGTATAATATTGAAGGTACTGCAATATATTTAAGCAATGAAACAGAAAAATAACATAATTAATATTGTTCAATTTACAGTAGCCGACGTGGAGGTTCCATCTTTGCATCTTGGACCTACCTCGCTAGAGCTATTGTTGCTACAGAGTGAGCATAGGTCGTGCTACATATGGGAGAGACAGTTACTGGCCCAAACTTTCCGTGCCAGGAGAGTAGATGATATGTAGGACTTTTTTAGGGCCCACCCTCTCCATTCCCGTATAGTCAGACACCTCCAGGATACGGGTTTTTATAGGATTGTGGAGATCGGCTGGTTGTAGCTGGATTGGTCGTTGATCATGGCCCCGATAGAGCGGTGGCGTCCAGAGACGCACACATTCCATTTGCCTATTGGCGAGGCCACTATCACGCTACACGATGTGGAGGTCCTGTATGGGCTGCCCGTTGATGGACACCATGTTGCTTTGCCGAATACCATCAGATAGTATACGGGTTTGCAACACCTGGAGATGCTGCAACGGCTCACCAGTTTCCACCCACCGGAAGAGATCACATTTATTGGGGCTATTTGTCTGTAGTTGACGCCCGTCCGCCAACATTTGGAGGCGATGCACGCTGACATCACATATGATACATCGCACCTTCATATTCACCAGTACACAAGGTTGTTGTTGTTGCTTATGTTTGGAGGGGTTTTGTTTCCGAACACTTCGGGGAACCTAGTCAGCTTGAGATTTCTGCATCATCTTGAGTGGCTAGATGATTTACATCATTACAGCTGGGGTGTTGCTGTTCTCGGTTACTTGCACAGGCAGATGTGTCGGGCGAGCATGGGCACCCAGCGAGACGTTGCTGGATTTTTGCCGCTATTACAGGTGAAAACATAGTTGAATACTCTATTCATTATATCATACCTAGTAAAAATATACCTTAAATTTTACGTCCACGTTATATATTAGGTTTGGGTCTGGGAGTGGTTCCTGCAGTAGCAGCCACCTCTACCACCCTTAGCTCCAGGTACACCAAATCTATTTCTCCCTTTAGCTAGGAGGTGGGTTGATAGGTGAGGATATGGACGAGAGTATGAGGCTCGACATAATCTCCTCTATTGCAAGGATCTGTTGGATTTGCAGGAGGGCGCACAAGTAAATGTATACCTAACTTTACTTGGCATGACTTCATATATGTTGCGTATAGTCACGTTTTCTGTTGTTACTTAATAGTTCATCTGGAGTCCATATAGCGACGAGCTAATAGGTGGTTTGCCCGATTATTGCTCGACCGAAAGAATTATTTGAAGCTCTTCCGTCCCGTTGATGTGTCTTGATATTGTCGAGCACTATGCCACCGAGCGAGTACTTCGCTAGTTTGGTCGCCCGCAGCTTGTATCGCCACTGGCCGCTTGGCATTTGACACATTACTGGCGGGATGATCGTTGCATGGTGGACCAAACATATATGACATGGCTAGAGGCGCAGATCGATACTTGGACCAGCGACATGAACTGTTTCCGCCCCCCTCCCCCCTCCACCTGATCGGCCGGATGGTGCGCATGAGTATATGGGGGGTGGAGCATGCTCCCTTGTCAAATCAGGTTCAGTATTCTCTTCCTCCTCATCATCACCCTCTTCAGGGAAGGGTGTGTCATCTCCAGACTCATCAACATTGTTGTCATAATCACTATTCTTTTCCTGACTCTGTGCATCTGCCAGATCCCGATTAAATATGTCATCTTCGGGCAATTGAGTAAGGACAGGACCTTCAAGTTGTTCGTTTTCACTGCACAACCAACAAAATAATGAGTTACTCAAATTGAAAAATACTTTACATATAGCTATATCACTTCACTTAGAAATCGTAACGTGTTGACATCCCATGATGGACATTATCCTGTTGGTGATGACTACTAGATAGACCACCTGATCCAACACACCAGTACTAGGCATATTTCAACTGAGCGTCGGTTCATACCTTGTAAAATTCATATCTGGCCGGTACCCCCTGTGGAATATATGAGTGTTAATACAAATTTAATACAACAAAAATAAACATCGTGACATAAAGAAAAATTGAAGTTTACCACTCGTCTTATGGATTATGTAAACTATGAGAGAAATTATTTCCTCGCTCCTCATTCGCCCGTGGAGATAAGTTTAGATCAGGCCAAACTCTTTCAGCCGGAACTTGTTCGGCTAAAACTACTCCAAAATAACCACCCCATGATTGAGGGATTTCCCTGTTTTGCGCAACCTCATTATTGCGAACGTCTTCAACCTTGACGTACATTTCCAATATTTTTATCACAAGAAATTTTCAGTATTCATCTGAAGTCCTCAAAAAATCTCTCAGAGTTTCATCGTCCTCGATGTTAAACCCAGCATAACAAGCAACTCCTTGCGGAGTGACATAATATGGATATCTTCCGGTTACTTTAAGGTTCACCAAACATTTGTTCACACTCATGTTTTTACATAACAATGATAACAATGTATCGTACTCCATGGTAAGTGGTAACTTAACATGACATTGTGGAGATAAACTATAGGTTACTGAGTTATTCGTTACCACAACCTCACCCCCAATATAATGAAACTATTATTCTTCGCTCTTCAGACATTACGACAAAATGCAAAACAACTTAACGAAGAAATATTTCAGAAGACTTGAGAATATTTATGAATGGATTTTTAGAAAATCCTTTAACATCTTTAAATAAGGCAAAAACCAATCCGGGGGTATAATTTTTTTAGGTATAACGCTTTAAATAAGGGCACTATACCCAATTGAATTATTGTTATGCTAGTTAAGCCCAGAAGAATTATTAGTGGGCCCACATAATATGTATAGCGCAGTAAGGAAATGTGTTATATATATAGCGCCTTTTAAAAGAGCGTTATACTTAACTGGATAAACGACCGTTAAGGTATAGATGGTCACTATATTTTTTTTACACATGTTTGAGTCCAAAAGAACCACATTTTGGTTCCGAACTCCTTTATATGCTATTTGTTCTGAACATATAAATTAGATTTTTTTTTTTTGATTATATTACCTTGAATAACTTATTTCTTTGGGGTCCAATAATTTTTAGGAATATTTTGCGTGAAACTCAAAAATAGTTAGATTTACAAGTGTAATTGAAAAATAGCCACAGTTTCAAAAGTAATAGAAATTTAAACATTTTTCATGTAAAGATAAATCTGAACGAAAACATTGTGCAAAATCCGAAAAATATTCCAGCATAATATACTGGAGTTCGATTTTTTTACATATGAACTTCCAGCATAATATACTGGAGTTCCAACATAATATATTGAAATTATAGTACAATATACTGGAGTTCCAGCATAATATACTAGAGTTCTGGAAGTTCATACACAGGTTCTCAAGTCTCCAGTATATTATGATGGAACTTTCTGTGTGCTAGAGTTCCAGCATAATATGCTGGAAGTTCATACACAGGTGCACCAATCTCCAGTATATAATGTTGGAATTTTTCGTGTTGCAGTAAAATAATGACTATTTTTCAATGACTATGCAAACGCTGGCTATTTTTCAATTATCAGTTCGAAAGCTGGCTATCCCGTGTTATTTTCACAATATTTTTAGGTGCGTTTGATTTTAATAAGATTGTGACTTAGGAATCTCGATGCATATTTGATTATTAAGATATTGTATCTGAATCTGAATATTGAACAAATTAATTCTGTTTGTTTTTCAGCATCCTAATATGTACAATTTAACTATCTATAAACTAAAAAAAGTTTAAAATATGAAATATCTTAATAATAAACTATTTCCATAAAATACTAGAGAAAACATTAAATTATATGGTATTTTATAAACTATTTGATTTGATGAATCACACTCTAAAAGCTGGGTCAAACTAAAAATTAGCCAGATTTACTAGTGGTAATTGAAAAATAGCCACAATTTTAAAAGTAATCAAAATTTAGCCACTTTTCATGTAAAGATAATTCTGAACGAAAATATTGTTCAAAATCCGAAAAATATTCCAACATAATATACTGGAGTTCGAATTTTTTACATGTGAACTTCCAGCATAATATACTAGTCCAGCATAGTATGTTCAAAGTTATGCTCCAATCTTTTGTATATTACGCTGGAACTTTCCGTGTGCTAGAGTTCTAGCATAATATGCTGAAAGTTCATACACAGGTGCACCAATCTCCAGTATATTATGATGAAACTTTTCGTGATGTAGCAAAGTGACTATTTTTCAACGACTTTGCAAACACTCACTATTTTTCAATTATCAATCTGAAAACTAACTAGCCCATGCTAATTTTACCTAAAAGCTAGCGGTGGTGGTGGATAGTAATTATAGTTATAAAGTGGTGGGCCGTGGTTGGTGAAAGAGGCTAGGCATTGGGTGGCATAGGGTGTCCCGATGGTGGTTGTTCAATGGTGACATGTGGTGACATTCACGCAATGGTGTATGGTGGTCGCTAGCAATGGAAGTGGTTGGTGTTGATGGCTGTGCATTAAAGTTGGTGGAGAATTGGCTAGTGTTGAAGGGGGCTAGTGTTGGTTGTTACCAGTGGTGGTTGTGCGTGGAAACTGGTGGTAGAGGTAGAGATGGTTAGTGGTGATGACTAATGATTACTGCAGATGTGCAGATGGTTAATGGTGATGGCTGATAGCGGTGGTTTGCTGTTTAGCGTTAATGGTTGACAATGAAAGTCATGTGGGAAAGGGTAGTTGCAAAGGCGGTTATTGGTGGCAGATTGTGGATTGGTTGGTAGTGTAGATGGCTGGTGGTAATCAAAGGCGGACCCAAGATTCAGCGACCACGAGGGCACCATGATATTTAATATAAATTTATCATTGCTTATAAAAATTGATACAGGACCAACGTTAATATCTGATTATTTCTTAAAGACATTTGTAAGTATACATGGAATTGTTGCCGAACCAGATGCCGGTGACATCTCTCCCTATGTGCGCCTCTAGTGGTAATGGTTGGCAAATGATGTGAAGCCATTACAGTTAACATTGGTCTTCACCCAAAATTGAGAATATTATATGGTCTTGAAAATGCCTCATTTAAGAGCATTGCTTCCCAAAAGGAACATTATTCGAAATCCTATCGTATTATGAATACCTCCATTTTGGGTTAATTGCATAACCAAATAGCATTATACCTCCATCTTGGATATATGGCATAGCAAAATAGCAACCAAACACCTGATATACACGAGCCTGTATGGAATTTGGGGTATTTGTATTTGCCAACCAATCAAATACACGGTCATTGAATTGACTGGTAGTGTTAAATAATAGATTAAAATTCTGCAGGACACATTGAGGGCCATTAATGTACTACAATTACTTTCAAAAAGCTCTCAATTTTAAGCAATTTTTTGTCCTTCCACTTTCATGATCTTCCGCTAAATGGTAACATCTAACAGAGGCCGTTTCGACATAAGAATTTTTTTCCTTTTTGTCAAAAAATTCACTTTTTTCCGAAATCAGCGTTTGTTCATAAAATTTCTAATTTTCACTTAAAAATGCATTTTGAAAATTTTCAATTTTCACTCAAATCATTCACAAAACTTCAAAAACCGCCCAAAATCATATTCATGTCCAATCACAACTCTAAATTTCAGATACCATTTTCACTTGAAAATTTTGTCCTCCTATTTTAGAATTTTACAATTCTTATGTTTAGTATGACATGTTCAGAAGTTAAGGGATGCCAAATGAGGAACTGAGTTAATTCACTTGCCTCTTTTTTTCTTTTTCAAATCATAGGACTGGTGGCTTCACATTGAACTTTTTCTCTAACATCTTACTGCAGCAATGAGCAATGATGACTGGCTAAAGCTTCTCTGTTTAGGCAAAGCCAGAAAGATCATACCATTGTAGAGTAAGCAGTTGCATGGAACAAAAGTTCTTTTTCTATTTTGATAGCTATTGTGTCCAGACCAGCTTGCGCTCACTGAAACAAAAGTTTTTACATATTTAATGTTGTTCCCTTCTTTTGGTGCTCACCCAGAGGGAAGGGGAGGAATTCCTTTGAATTTACATGGTGAGGGATGGACTGTTTTACTCCCTTCCACAAAATGGTTTTTCGCTGCGTTGTGAGCGTAGGCAATTCCTACAAAGACTGAGCAAGTTCTTCCTTTGGGTTGTGTTAAGAAGTAGTTCAGATATTGTCTCATTTCTTCAACCACACTACTCTGCAGTGATGCCAAGAGAACTCACATGACAGTTCAGTAAAAAGAGGGAACCCAAAGTACCGTAAATTCCCCTAATCCTTTATACCTGGAACAAGGCTTGCCCATCTCTGTAACTAGTTGTACAAGCATTGAATGTGAAGGTGCAACCATGTTCATCAACAGTTTTCAGCAATCGCATTAACTGGTCTTACCAAAGCAAAAGAACATTGAGGATTTACTGACATCAATAATTCAAGTACAACAACATTACCATCACCAGGGTGACTTATCTTGAGACCACGTTCTATCAAGCCTGCATCCAGAAATATCCTAGCTAAGTAATTGATACATTCATAGGATTAAACAATCAATTAAAGAAACAGCTAGTATGAATGTTTGATTACCAGGAGAAAGTTTTGTTCCTCCATAGAGCTCTTTTGCCAAAGGGTTTGCTGCCCATTGATTAACAGCAACACGACTGGTCGGCTGGAAGCCAACAATTTTACCGCCCGCAGATAAAACAACCTGATTGGCATACGTATAAGCACATCAACAACGATAAACACATCTACACCAACGACTTCCAGTAACATATGAACTAGTTGTTGAAAATGTTCATGACAAATTTATAGACCATCTGTTTAACCGGCAACTATAGACTTGGAATACCCAACCGTAGAAATTAAGTATGAGAGAAAATAGAATTGGCATCAAGGAATATTTTAGAAGCAGCAGAAAAGAAATATACATCTAGAAGTGGCATGAACTAACCTAAACACATATACAGCAAGGAGTTGAAATCCAGGTGAGGATGATTAGTTAAAAAGAGCAAAGAAAGGCTTTGACAAGAAAAAAAGAAAAACTAAAATCAAAAGTGTTATGAGCAGAGAAAAAACAATGTTACAATGACTATCTTCAGTGCTTAATTTTTGTAAAACAGAAATCCTGCTAACTCAAAAGGCAAATCTGACTCCAAATAGTTAATTTCAGGAAATAGTAAATTATTTATCAAGGGGGTCTTACAGTTGTGAACAGGATTATGGCAAGACCTAAGCTAGATCAAGTTTTCAAGATTGGGAGCGAGCTTGTTTAGTTATGCATGTCCATAAAATGCAGTTGTTAGATCTTATATTCCTCACTTGTTCCCAATTGAATATACATGGTTCAATGTTCATACGACCAAAGCCTAACCTTGTCCTTGATTCTGATCATGACTAGCATGCAACCATACTAATCTCATTATAATTATTGTAGTAGTTCTAAGTTCACAACAGAAATAACGAGGCAATAAACCCATAAAGTGTATCCCAAAAAGAGACCTGATAACTGGCAATATCTTGTGCAGCTGCCTTCATCTCATCTTCAATTCCTTCTGAAGGCGTGGAGCTGGAATTAAGATCTAAATCTTTGGAGTCCATCTCATACCTCAGGTATACTGGAAGCTCCCCAATCGATGCAGAGCTGCCAGAACCCATCACTATGTCTCCAGGCCAACAGTAAAATTCTTTGATTCTCCTAATGATCGAGACACAATAGTGTTCCAACTACAGAAAGAAAGAGCGCTTGGCACTGTGAGAACAATATTACCTACTGATTAAAAGAGAAAGAATGGCTAGTATAAAATAGATAAATGTTGGAGAATAATGCAAAGTTTGTGTCATCTATCAGATGGCCAGAATAATTATGAAGCACAAACAAATATGCAAGAAGAAACTTCTTGTTTTGGACAAGTAAAAGAATTGGATAATATTAGTTTCATCTTCTCGCTGAGGAAAACCAATTAATTCTTGAATGGCACAATAAATAATCCAAGCATTTTAAGCACAGATGAGGTAAACTACTTTGAAGAGGTAAATGTTCAAAGCCGAACAGTCAGACAACAAATGAACTCGGAAAAGACAAGGCCAGATGAACTAATAACATCCATACCTTGCTAGATTCCATAGACTGATGCTGAATAGAGATCATGTCACATGAGTTGACTGGATAAATTTCCTGGTGATAGTTCTTTCTACTGGGGAGATGAGGAAGATAACATTGACTAAGAACTCTTATAGCAACAAGAAAAATTCCACTTGCAAGGACCATGGAGATTGCCTTTGACATAGAAATGCTTCTCTAGAATCCAAAAAGAGAAAATATTATTGTCCATTTGATTCAACAAGATATCCTTTGTACTTAACGTAGTCATTTAGAGAAAAGAAAACTCAAATCCATATCTCATACCCCCAACAGATAGAGAATGTGTGAATGTGAAGGCAAGATCACAGAAGACACCAACTAGCCATTCAATGCCTCATGTGTTAGAAGCACACGCACAGAGAGGTGGAGCCAGGATTTCAACTTTATGGTTTTTGAAATTAGAACGACGACTTCAAATGCTAATAACTAAGTTCTAAATTTAATTTTTGTACAATGAATTTTTAAACACATACACTATTTGAGCAAAAGCTAACACGCCTTCTAGCTCCGCCCCCCGCGTGCACGCGCGCGCACACACACACTCTCATTCTGGACTCCCTCCCCCCTTCCAAAAGGGTGTTCAAATATTTCAAGTAGCAAACTTATGATGGTGCTTCATTATCACTTCATGGACAATAGCAAATAAAGCAGGCATATAAAGACCTAACGCATGCCACACCTTGCTAGAGGGCAAGTTGAAAGATTTTGCAACAACACCGGATGACAACTGCTTGTTGGGAAGTGTATAGACATCTTCATAATACATATCTAGAATGTCACTTAGACCAACCTGAAAAGGTAAAACAACAAAAACTAGTTGTTAGAAATAATCACATGCCCAACAAGTGCGGATTTTGCATGAAAATTGTTCAAGTAGATCACACCAAAACTTAATCTGAATCTTATAAGCAGACCAAAACGTCTTGGGAGATAGAAGCACTTGATGCATTTGGAAAAGGTCTATTGGCTTCATGCACGCGAGTTCCTTGCACTATTAATACACACATGACACATCCAGTGGGAGGGCTTATCAACTAAAATGAAAAGGATGACCTAATACATGTCTCACCGTAAGAGTCAAGGTTGCAAATTTTAAAACCTTATGCTTTGGGGAGAAAAGCTTTTGTGAAAGAGTAGAAGACTAAAGTGGTCATATCTTCAGCATCTACACTTTTGTTTAAATAATTTTGACAAAAAAAAAGGTAACCATATGTGTGGAACCAGAGAGCTATTAAGAAAAGTATCTTCAGTGGCACTTACTGGAGCTCTCAAGGGGAAGGGAAAATGAAAATGAAACTAAAGTGAAATGTGCAGAAGGTAATACATTTACAAATTTACTACCAATGCATGAGCTTACAAACTCCAAATTGAGTGACTGATTTGCCTTTGATGCTAAGGAAGCCACAGATAAATATTGGGAGAATTTAATGGTTGTGAATTAATGACAAAGCAAAGCACAAGACAGTGAAACAAATACTCATCAAATGCATGGAACTCTGTATGGTCTTCCACAAATACGAAAACAACATGAAACACCAAGGGTAAGTAACATCTATTAGATTATGTCCTGCCTAACAGATGTCAAAATATAAAGGACCTATCTAAGTTATCTTTGTATAAAACTTTTTGATGAAGTATCTGATGTATAATAAACGTCCCATTAACCCTCAATGAGATGCAAGAGACAGAGATGCAGAGAACATGGAGTTACCATTTGGGAGTGAGTTAGGAAAACCTCCCATGTGTTTGTTGCTGATTCCTTCCACCCTTCAATTTTCACATTGCCAAGTTTCTCAGCATCAATCTCCAATTTGTAAGCAGGTACATACTCGCTCAGCCAAGAAACAAATTCAGGGCCTCCAATTTGTTCCAATTTGGAGTATGCACTTGAAGTTAACCACTTGCTCGTCCATCTTCCCTCCCTTGGTCTGTAATGTGCCCTTTCTGAAGAAAATTTCTGGAGCAAAATATTGGCATTTGCAACTATCTGAGATTCCAGTAAGTTGTATAGAGTAACAGAGGAATCTTTTGAGACAATACGTTTATGCTTGTGAAACCAAGGGAAAAACTTCTGCACTGCTCCTCCAGGAGTTTCATTAAGCAAATGTCTTCTAGTGCTTTCGAGAGAAGAAAGACAAATAACCTCCGAAATAACAGAAATGACTCGTTCATCTGATGAGCTGATGGCAAAAGATGGAGGTACCTGCTGATAGGAAAGGAATAACAGAACTGAACCTATCAGTATCATGTAGCACCTGCAAGGCAGACATTATAAATCTGATATTACAAAAGAGTATAATGAATCGAAAGACAGTTTAAAAAGATAGAAACACAAATAGGGAGGGAGAAGGCATAGGTAACATCCAAGAATAAAAAGTTCCCCACCTCTCTCGGTGTTTCAAGATCATCCATATTTCTTTCTGCTCCTGGTATAAAAAGTACCAGTTCAAAGTTCCAAAGATGCTGCAGAAGCACTTGTCTAAATGTCATGGCAAGTATATTTGTAGATGTCGTGCCGGACAGAATCTCTTTAGTTAGCGCACTTTTAAGCTTTTGGGCTTTCTCCATAACTTTTCTTGCAGGTAAGAACTGTCAGAATGTCAAGCTTTAGACACACTATAATAATATTTTGTAATACATTATTCATATCGGCAATAAATAGAACATGCAACCAAATCAAAAATAAGGGCAAAAGTCTACCAATATCTGGGAAGATAGGCATTAAACTGCGGCAAAGAAAGTGAACACCACCTGCATCATTATTAACTTCAACACCAAGGCTTCAAGCTATAAGCATTGGCTTAAATTTAGTAGTATATATATGTGTGTGAGTGTTGTATGTAACAACCTAAAAGAAAACTGTCAATCAATTGCTCGAGTAAAAATACAACAACAACAACAACATACCCAGTATTATCCGACACCGTGTCTTTTGGAGGGTAGTGTGTAAGCAAGCCTTACCCCTACCTTGTGAGGATAGAGAGGTTGTTTTCAATAGACCCTCGGCTCAGGAAAGCATAAGCATCATATTAATGAAAATATAGACAAGAAGGGATAGTACCAAAAAGCCATAAAAAAGCAGAACAAAAACAACAAAACAGTAAGGTGATCAACAATGAAAAAAAACAACGGTTAGTCATAAAAACCCACTACCAATAGAAAGTGAGAGTGTGTGCCAATACTACTGTTATGAACACTCTAGACTACCTACTCTACTACTCTAATCCTCGGCCTTCATACCTTCCTATCAAGGGTCATGTCTTCAGTCAGCTAAAGTTGCGTCATGTCTTGCTTAATCACCTCTCCCCACATCTTCTTTGGCCTACCTCTACCTCTCCGTAGGCCCTCCAATGTCAATTTCTCGCACCTCTGCACCGGAGCGTCGGTGCTCCTCCTCACATGACCGAACCACCTAAGCCACGCTTCTCGCATTTTGTCCTCAATAGGGGCCGCACCCAACTTGTGGCGAATAACCTCATTTCTGATCCTATCTAACTTGGTGTGCCCGCACATCCATCTCAACATCCTCATTTCTGCTACCTTCATCTTCGGGACATGAGCGATCTTGGCTAGCCAACACTCAGCTCCATACAACATCGCTGGTCTAACCACCACTCTGTAGAACTCGATGACACCTTCTTGTCACACAAAACACCGGAAGCGAGTCTTCATTTCATCCATCCCGCCCCAATACGATGGGTGACATCTTCATCAATCTCCCCATCCCCTTTACAATAGACCCAAGGTACTTAAAACTCCCTCTCCTAGGGATAACCTGCGAGTCCAGCCTCACCTACCCTTCTCCTCCTTGAGTCTCGCCACTAAACTTACACTCCAAGTATTCTGTCTTGGTCTTGCTCAACTTGAATGGAAGATTGAATAATTACAACCCATCCAAAGACCACAATTATATATGTAATCCTATTATTCTTTTTCTATTTTTTCTTTCATAGGATATGATCTAATACTCTTATTTGTTAATCCATTAGCTTCTTTAAAAGAAATGTTACGAATATTAAAACTTCCACAAATATGAAAAGAAATTCCTATAAATTGAAGGAAAAGGTACATTGCTTGTGCTGGACATATTTCAGCTTGAATAACAGCTTAATTATTCTATGAGCTATGTAAGCTACAAATACAGACCCCGGGCCTTTAGTTTAGTGGTAAGAGTGCATGGTTAGAGTTCAGTAAGTGATGTATTGGGTAATGCACACGTCACGAGTTCGAACCATTGGCTTATTATCCACACTTAGCTCAGACCAAAAGATAATTTGATGTTGCATAAAAGAAGCAAAGATCCATACTTGGCTCATACCAAAAGAAAACTTGGCATGCACAATGTAGCCTTTTGGAGACAAATTAATTTACTTGGATTGTTCTCAAAAGAACTCAATACATTTCAAGCCTTCATGTCTGCCCTGGATAGGTCTCGAAGAACTATTAGCACCACGTATTGCATTTACATTAAGATGATTTGTGACAACTAATTTCCACGCAAGTGGGAAGATTAATGAATATCAGGTCCAAAAAAGTGCTGCTTCCTTTGTAATTATAAACAGATGCCTATTGTCAGTGAGCCTAAAGATGTTGGATACAGGGCCTAACCCATGCACGAAACGTTCCCCTTCTACCAAAGGGACAGGGGAAGAGTGGGCATGTACTGTATGCACCTTCCCTACATTTCTACAAAGAGGCTGTTTTCACACCTCAAACTCGTGCTCCATAGGCCGCTAAAGGGGCAACTTTATTGATGCCAGGGGCAGAGCTAGTGATTGATTTGCGAGCTCAGCCGAACACATTAGCTTTGGTCCAAACGTTAAGTTTATCTTAAGAAATTCATCAAATGGGTACAAATTATTAATTTAGAACCCAGAAATATAAACGGACTAAAATCCTAAACTCGTAAGCTTCAAATTCTAGCTCAGCCTTTGAATTTGTTGCACCAAGGCTCGCCCTCACTTAATCATTTAGAATATACAGAATCAAACTTAATTTTCCAACGGACTAAGCAAATGAAATTAATTTCACATATGCACACACGAATCCTAATTATTCAAACAGAAGCACAACTACATTAGTGCCTCTAAATAAACTCACCAGTCTAGTAGAAACAGTACTGCTCTCATCATAAGGCCCCGGAAACAACGTTTCAACAACCATAGCTGGCATACCGGCGGCAATATGTTCATTAGCAGCTTCACCACCGTCCGCTGCCGCAGCAGTGAGAGCCTGCTGGAAGTCAACAGCTCCAATTAAGCTGAGTCGAGCCAAGTCGTTCTCGTAAGTTCTTACACAAGGTGGAGCCGTTTTCTCGGCTCCGTCAAAATCAGCTACAGTTTCTAGAATGTTCTCTTCTGTCACAAATGGCTTCTGTGCCGAGCAGGAAATGGCAGTGTGGGAGTTTTTGGGAAATCGGAAGGGTAATTTGGGGAAGTGAAGTGGCCATTTTTTTATTAGGTAATTGGTTTTGGGTGAGAGAGAAGTTGAGGGAGACAATGGAAGAGTGAGAGTGAAAGCCATTGTAGAAGCGGTTACAGAGAGGCTAGGGTTTATTTCAAAGTTCGGCGCTTTCTGGCGGGGTCCTCCATAGTCGGGGGCTTAGCTGGGTTGTAGTGCACGGAGGGGTTTATTATTTGCTTGAGAAACAAGTTTTTATGTGATTATATATTTCGGAAATTAGTTTTTTTATTTTATAAAAAAAATTACAACTCTAAAATAATTTTATTTTAATCAAACTTAGGATAAACTCATCTCAAAGTTAATTTCAAATTAATTAATCATTATCCCTCACGACTAAGGTCTTTAAGTGAAAATGCTAAAAGAATGAAAATCAGGTGCAAGTTTAAGTAGCTACGAGGGCGGTTTGCCTTATTTGAAGATACAAATGTGCGTTCTATTCATGCTAAGATGGTTTATGATGGTTTATGCTTGAGGATATTCAGCTAGCTAGGAATTAGGGTGAAATGATATAAAAGTATTCGGAACGATCTTCTCTTTTGTTTGTAATAGGACATGCCCGAAACAAAAGAATTTTGGCGTGAGAACTCTCTTAATTAGGGAGTTCCAAATAAGAGCTAATTACCCTTAGCTTAACCGTTTACGACCTTTTTTTGTTAGAGAAACTTTTTATAAACCACTATTAAATTTTAAAGCACGCTAGTTAGAATTCCTGACAATTATCAAATTTTTCAATCACAATGTGAAAAGTAGTGGTAATTAGTCAATTTTTTGTGGCCAATTGAAGAAAAATATGGTGACCAACGATGATAGTTAATATGCTGTATTTTGAGAACTGTTATTGTAAAATGGGAATTTCCTTCCCTCCAACAACATTATTAAACATTAGGGAATTTATGTGTCAGCTTTTACAAGTGATGTATTTTTATTGCCTATATTATCTTAGCCATATTTGATATTCCCGAACTTCTATTAATTTTCATCAAAGGCAATACGTGTTAAGCTAACGTATTATAACTTCCTATCTAAAATTAGTTTTGGGCTTCCCCATTTTCTCCTTATATAATTCTTAATCACATAAGTTCTTAGTTTAAAGCATCAAAATTTGGTAGGTAATTTTAATACAACTCCTCTACTCTTCTGAGGAAATTACCACTTGCCACACAATAATACTTTTTGAGAGAATCTTTTTCTAAAGTAGGTCTCATGTTTATACGATGTCACACTCCTTTTTTTACCTCAAAAGATATTTATGTTATGAATTGTGAGTTAAAGAGTTTTTCGATTAAAGTGACAAACTTGAGTAGGAATTATTTTATTTATAAAGTCGTCACTTGAAATTGATTTACTTTAGTGTTCCAAGTCACCTTTTATTTGAATGCCTAGTCAAAGGAAGATTTGACTCTATTTTTTTGCGAAAACAAAGTCCGAGCAAGAAATTTTATTGACCATGGCGAAAGTATAAGACATTCCGAGTCACGTGATTCTAGCACAACCGCTTTATTGACTGCAACTTGACTTGAATTAATTTTATATATATTATTGTGTTTGTTGGGAGTTTTATGCATTTTTGCCGTTAAAATGATTTTATAAGGGCTAAAGTTTTTTCCGAAGTGAGTTTTAGGAGTAGTACTTGAGTCTCCAAGGTAGACCTCTTTTCTATCATCCTCTACTATAACAAAAAAATGCTTCTCTATTTTTCACAGCCGAGTAGCCTTAGAATCTACCACCATTCTTTTACATGTGCTATAATGTTTACTTGAGAAATGACAGCTGCAATAATTTTACCTCCTTCAGCTAAGTTAGCCTTAGAAGTTTTAGTTGTTCCTTTGTCATTTCCTGCTCTGTGCTTGTACTGTAAGGCGTGATGTCCTGGTTTTCCATAAACAAAATAAGTGTTTTTTTTTCTTTTAAGGTTAGGATTCTTAGGCTTGTAACCTTGAGACTTATTCTCATACCTTTTGCGATTGTTGCTGCTACTTTGCACTAAGTTTGCTTTTAAGTGTTGTCACCCTAGCTTTGGCAGATTCTTTCTGTTGGAATCTTCAATTAGGATGTGAGTCACAATTTCTTTAATGGTAAAATTTTTCTATTTGTGCTTTAAGTTGTTCTTGTAGTTACTCCATGAGTCAGGTAGCTTCTTAATTAGCACTCCAGTCTCCGGCAGCAAACTTTTCTTGTAAAGACATCCCTCCAGCCTTCAAGTTTTCTAGCAATTTTTTATATTCGTTGATTTGCACGTTCATCTCTTTATCATCTCTCGTCTGCCACTGATAAAAAAATTTTATTATAAATTTTTATTTTATAGCATTTTAAGCACTGAATTTTTTTAATTAAAGCTTCCCAGATAATTTTTGCTTCCTTATAACTGCAATACACGTCAAATAGTTCATTAGAAATAGTTTATAATATAGTATGACGACATATCTTGTTTGCATGTAGCCATGATTTCACTATTTTTATTATCAGCATTTGCACTAGGTTGTGGATGAAACAGTGCATGTGCAACACCATACACATCAAGCAGTGAAAAAATACATTCTTGCCAACGCTTGAAATTTCATTGGCAAACATTTCGATATTTGACACATCTGGAAATGGCCTGACATATGATAGTGCAACTGGAAATAGAGCAGCGGAGGTAGTGCCAGTATTGGTAGTATCAGTAGTATTTTCGGCATCAGTATTGTTTGCCATAGTTTCTTAAATTGCAGGGAAATAACACTGGAAAAATAACAATAACACTGTTATAATATTATTGTAAGCAGATACACGAATTAACTTGAGTCGTGCTGGGCACTGTCCTAAGAAATTATTTCAACAGTGTGAAATATTTTCCTAGGATTAAACAAGCTTACCTCTATTTTATTTAGAGGATACATGAATAAAAAAAATATTAAATTACAAACCCAACTAATTGGAAGAGAAAAAGCGACTAATATCTTATGCCAATTAAGATATATAGAAGAAGATATCAGAAGGAGAAAAATGTGTGAAGGAAAAAATATAGAAGTATTTCTTTTATCTTGCAAGTTGCTAATGATGAAAAGGAGAGATTAACAGTGGCTATTTATAGCCTCGTTTGCATGAAGCTTTGTTTTGCATGGCAAAACGTGGCGGATGAAATTTGCCACTTTACCAAGGCATTTTGCCATATTTCTAATGGCTTCTAGAAGGGATGCCACATGATTTTGATTATGACATTTGTCAACAAAGGCTTTAAAATATTGCCACAACTGAAACAGTTTCATCCACAATTAATCCCAAATCCAATTATTATTGATTTTTAGTCTAAACATAATCCGTTAATATGACACTTGATGTGTGGCTATAATTATATATTTTTAGTGCATTACTTACTTTATATTTTAGGTGCTTTAATACTAAAATATATTATATTTATGTTTAATTGAGTTTATTTTATATGTAGGTACATTAAAGAAATTGAGAGCAAAACAGAGACCTTATGTGTATTTTATACACTACAAGAATAGCGTTATGATTATTTAATTAGTGGATATATAAGGATTAAAGTGTAACAAATCAAAAGATGAATAAAAAAAAGAACAATTGAAAAAGAAATAAGGAGGAGACAACGTGAGTTTGAAGTTAGGCAGCAAATCCATATAATGTGAAGCAACAAAGAAGCAGGCGAGGCGAGCAAATCTTCTCGCGTTTTGCCTCAGGACGCGAGGTCCCGTGCAAGGTTCGTTGCACATTCCACATGGAGACGCGTGGTCCATTTTTAAAGTTTACTTTATTTCTTTTTGGTTTTAGACTTAGTTATTTCGTTTACGTCTTTTTTTTACCCATATAAATAGTCACTAACACCGTTTTGAGAGACGTATTTGATCTAAGGAGGCAAAAACACACTAGGAGCAAGGCGGAAATTCTTCTACTAGTTTTTCTCTTTCTTCTTCCTATTTCTATTATTGGTTATGAACTCTAGTAATGTAGCTTTTCATACTATTATGAATAGCTAATTTGTTATCTAGAGTTTTGATAGAATCTTTTGTAAGATAAATTCTTATTTTATTTTTATATAATTGAGTCGTTGGATTTCTCTACTTGTTCAACTACGTGTTTATTTGTTGTTGATTGAATGACTATCAATTGACTCTGCCAATTTAGTATGTATTGCTTGGAAAATGGTACATATTTAGGTAGTTGTTGAACAACATCACTCCTGACGTATGTGAGGAATCAATACGAAGGGTTTAAAGGTGGGATTAGGAATAACGAAATCTTGGTGTGATCTTAGAGAGCATTAAACTAGTGGCAGCTAGCGTAGTTCGGAAGAATATGTGTAACGACCTAATCGGTCGTTTTGCTTTCTAGAACCCCGTGCCCCTAAAAAAGACTTCCTGCACTTGCTTTTATTGATTTATGACTTGCGGGGATTGTTGGTTCGGAATTTGGAAGAGTTTGGGTTGGAATCGAAACACTTGGTTCCTTAAGGTTGGCTTAAAAGGCCAAGTTTGACTTCGGTCAACATTTTGAGTAAACGACCTCGAAATCGGGATTTGATGGTTCCAATAGGTTTTTATGATGATTTTGGACTTGTGCGAATGTCCGGAATGAGTTTCAGATGACCTGGGAGCGTTTCAGCGCCAAATAGTGAAAATTGGATTCTTGAAGTTTTAGAAGTTCTATAATTGTGGTTTGGAATGTGCTTTGGTGATATCGAGATCCAAACGGAATTCTAAAACCCAGAATAGTTTCGTAATGTCATTTAAGACTTGCACGCAAAATTTAGTATCATTCCGAGTAGTATAAGTACGTTTCGACACGTTGGAAATAGAATGAAGAACTTAAAGTTCATAAGTTTGATCCAAATGGTTTTAGGGTGCAAGTCTTAGTTTTTGATGTTATTTGGTGTTCTGATCGCGCGAGTAAGTTTATATAGTGTTGTTGGACTTGTGTGAGTATTCGGAGTGGAGCCCCGAGGGCTCGGGTGAGTTTCGAACGTGTAGGAGGTGTTGGAAAACACACCAAATTTCTGGTATTTTTGGCATCTGCTGCAGGTCTCGGAAATGCAAGAAAAGGTTCGCATTTGCGAACCTCGCAATTCCGATGAAGCTTCGCAGAGCTGGCAAGACAGTGTTCGCATTTGCGACACATGCGCCGCATTTGCGATCCAAGCAGAAGCTGCAATTGCGACCATTTAATCGCATTTGCGAACCCCACCTCCCAGGCCCAGGCTTCGCATTTGCGAGGATTTTGTCACATTTGTGAACCTGGTGTCGCAAATGCGACATCAGAGGGCTGTGCACAACTTTTAAAAATGGGACTTAGGCCATTTATTTCATTTCACTTCTACACGGCTATTTATTTCATTTCATTTCTACACTTAGGCGATTTTTAGAGATTTTGGAAGGAGGCTTTTACCTAGCACTTTGAGGTAAGTAATTTCTATACAACATAAGTTAAATACATAGATTATGGGTAGATTAACATACAAAAATTAGTAAAAATTATGGGTTTAGAGTAAACCTAGGGTTTTGATAAAAATAAGATCTAACAACGAAATTTATTATGGAATCTAGTAAAAATCATTTATTCTTGATCCCAAGGTTATGGGTAACGATTTTCTTCAAAAAATTTCGGAATCTGGGCACGTGGGTCCGGGGCAGATTTTAGGAATCTTGCAATTTGGGTTGGGCAATCACTCTAATAGGGGAAATGTGAACTTTGAAGTCTATATTGATTAGTTTTTCACCATATTTGAATAGTTTTGGATTTGTCCGGCTCCGATTTGAGAGTTTGAGAGCATTCTTGAGCTCGGAAGTAAGCTTTGGGGGCAAAGTAAGTCTCTTTTCTAACCTTGTACGAGGAAAATTTTTTCATAGGTGAATTTGTATAATATGTGATTATTTATGGGGGACTATGTATGCACGAAGTGACGAGAGCCCGTACGTAGTTACTATTCCTATTATGTCCGGGTAGTTTTAGGTTTACATCATGCTTTGTGAACACTGTTAATTGATTATATACACCATTTGTGTTGGATGGGAATTCATTTCTAGATTTTCAAGAATGTGAAGGTTTTAAGTAAATTATCATTTTTTTAAAAACGGGACTGAGGAAAAACATGCTTTGCTTATATGTAACTGCTTCACAATTATATTTCGCGAGCGGGGTGATCCTTTCCACTACTCTCATGGGAGCGGACCGTTTGCCTCGGCAGATTAATAGATGCATCTATGGTTCGCGTCGTTCGACCCTTCGGCAGTGCACATTTTATTATTTCGATGGATCGGGTTGTACGTCCTCGACATTATATGCGCATGCTATTTGCTTGGCACTTTCCGCTGACTTTAATCTATTTTAAATGCCTTGAAATATAAATTGTCAACTGAAATGATAGAAATTGAAATGTATAGTTATGAAAAGTCTTGTCACTTCCTGTTACTATCTGTTACCTAGCCTTATATCCATGTTTAAACTCATACTTAAATATATACTGTTTGGCCCTAGTAAGTGTCAAGTCGACCCCTCGTCACTATTTCTTCGAGGTTAGACTGGATACTTACTGAGTACATATTGTTTATGTACTCATACTACGCTCTGTACTTAATTGTACAGGATCTGAGGCAGGTGTATCTAGCTACCCGTCTGGAGCGAGTTCTTGATATCTGGGTCGAGATTCCACGATGGCTGCTCTCTTTTGATGTCGTTCAGCAACGTGTTGGAGTCTCTCTTTTGCTTCAACTATCTATTCTATTTCAGGCAGTAGGATAGATATATTCTTTTGTACATTCTACTAGATGCCCACATAATTGTGACACTAGTTCCTGGCACACACATTAGTAGACTATTCTTTTGGGATGTAATTACTTAATTATGACTTCATTTGGTCATATTAGCTTTAAATTGCCTAAACTATTCGTTGTTATCGAATGCTTTAAATTTAAGCTAAGTAAATGTTGGAAATATTGTGGTGAAATAAATGAAACCCATTAGTTAATTAATGTTGCCTTGCCTAACTTTGGTGTTGGGCGCCATCGCGACCTAAATTAGAAATTGGGTCGTAACAGTATGTCTAGTAAATTATGGTAGTTTCTCGGAAGAGAATTATGACACCCGAAGTACTCATGATCGGTAGAAAATACTCAGGCGAAACTATAGAAGGCATAGCGGGAAGGATTCTGACAATTAGGGAAATCATAACTCCAGATTTCCTTAGTCTTGTCTCAGAATTTCATCTTTGTTAGTTGATAATTTTATTGCTTTATATAGTTGTTAGTTAATTAGTTAGAAATAAATATTATAATCTCTATAATTAGAAAATAGTTTGGACTTGTATTTTTAGCAATATTAAACAACTGTAGCTAAACCTAGTTCTCTGTGGGATTCAACTCCGGACTTGAAAATCGGATAATATTTGCAACGACTGCTTAGTCCTTTTTATAAGGCATAGTTGGGAATGATCAAATTTTAGCGCCGTTACCGGGGAACTAACAGTGTAGTTGTAGGTGTAACATATTACTAGGTTTCAAATTTGAACTTTATTTTGTTTTGTTTTGTTTTTTTTATTCTACTTGTTGATTTGAAAAACATGACATTTTGGAATTATGGGAGTTTAGGTGTTGGTAATTCTACTATTAAACCTCATATATATTGTGAAGGAAACCACCCGTGGCAATATTATCAAAATATTTTTGAGAGCATGTTATGTGCACCAACTCAATCTTATGTGTGAAATATATGTGATGTTTGTGGTGGCCAAGATGGTCACTTTTATGATTGTGCTTGTATTTCTTATCCTCCCCCAACCCCTTATTATGATGGTTGTACATTTTCATGTGAAGTTAATAGGAACAAAGAACTTGGGAAAGATAAGTTGAAGTGCCTTGTGAAACAATATGATGAA
Source organism: Nicotiana paniculata (assembly GCA_005239505.1). Taxonomy (NCBI): domain Eukaryota; kingdom Viridiplantae; phylum Streptophyta; class Magnoliopsida; order Solanales; family Solanaceae; genus Nicotiana; species Nicotiana paniculata. The sequence continues at coordinate 51,595 of MDKI01161892.1, read as the reverse complement.
AAACCACTGCAGATAAAAAGGTAAGAGGCAACTATTCACAACTTGGAGGCTCAAGAGAAGAAACCAATTGAACCTTGTAAAGCGCAACAAGCTTACATTGTGGATAGTAGCCATGAAGAGCATGAATTGGCTGCAGAAATTGCCATTATAATGGAGGAGTTGAGAGTAGAATATGGCCAAACCAACCAACTAGAATTTGATGATGTCGATGTTGAAGAAGTGGTACTGGAGTCAACTGAGGACCTTACAGATACAACTTTAATTTATTCTAGTTTGTAGCAAGAAGAGGAGGTCGGTAACAAGTTGAATTTTTAGTTTGAGCGTATTTGTCCTCACTCCAATCATTTTTCCACATTGTGTTCGAAAGGAGGTATGGAAATTGATCTGTATGAACCATTGCAAGAGTCAAAGAAAGAGGTGGTTGAGCCCTATATTCTGAATTTTTCAAGGCCGTTTAGGCAAGGTGACACTCCTCGGTTGAAAGCCAAAAAGTGCATAAAGAATCACTTAATTTTTGGCTTGCAACAATTTTTGGGACGTCCCAAGAGCATGATGATAGAGCAGAATCAAAACTTGCGATCCAATTCATAAGTTCGAAGGGGAGGCAAAAAGTGATTCGCATTGTGCTGCGGCGTTAAATCAAGCGCTTGTTGGGAAGCAACCCAACTTTACTTCTTTTTTATTTTTATTATTGTATTATTCTTGTAGTGTTATTTTTTATTTCTCTAGGATCATGGGAAGCAAGGTTATTGGAAGAAAGAAAAAGCAAGTGAGATGGTTAGAACTAAGCGTAGGGTGCCCGCACAAAGAACCAAGTATGAGAGAAGTCTGAGTATCCCATGAGCAGCTAATGCTTCGATTTTTGGCCTACCAGGGAGTTTCTTTGAACCTCTTGTATTTTTGGGTGTGCATTAGGGATAATGCACAATTTTAAGTGTGGAGTGAGGAGATTGTCTGTGTGACTTTCTAAGCTATTTTAGTTGTGTTAGTTTAATTAATTTTTTTTTTTCTTTTCGAAAAATAGAAAAGAGTGGACTTTTCCCGACGATGGATCTTATAGACAGCTTTCTTGAGGGATTTAAGTCTAAGAAAAAAAAAGGATTTTCTTTGTAGTGTAGTAATTCCCTCTTGATTTTTCTTTGTGTCGTGGTTCTTTTCCAATGATTTTGTTTAAACCGAGTGTAGTTAGTTTTATTTTTTTAGGAGTAGAAACCATTGTGCTATGAATTAAATTGAAGCAATATCTCTTGATTGTGTTATGCCTTGAGAATAGTGAGTACTCTGGTTGTGACACTTAGGCTCAATTTTTGACTCTAGTATAAGTACCTTAAATCATATAATCTTAACTTTGCTTAACTGTTTTGATTAGAGTGTCTTGATAAAACCAATCCTGAGTGAGTTATGTGCAATATGTGTGTGAGGTTTGTGTGTAATCTGTGCATTACAGTTGATATCTAGAACTTACTCACGCTGTTTGCAAAGAGAAATAGTAGTTTTGTTCAGTCTGGGAAGTGATATAGGCGTTTCTTTGTTGAGTCAGATATATATAGTTTACCCGCCTAATTGCTATGTAACGTAGTTAACCCATTTGAGTCTATAATCATGTTTCTTTGGCAACCACATTACAAGTCTTACCCCTTTGTTTGAATTAACCATCTATTTGATCCTTTTCGCCTCTCATAAGCACTTGAATTGTTATGAACTGTGTAAAAGTTTAAGTGTGGGATGGATGCTTGGATTTTGAGTAGAACTAATGAAATAAGGATAAATGTGCACTGTTTTGAAAAATAAAAGCCACTTGAATTGATAAAGAAAAAAAAATAGTTGTATTGTTGTGAAAAATATTCCTTGATAGTGGTGGCCTTTGATGTAATTGTGCTTAAAGAAGTATGAGGTAATATACATTGATGTGAAGGTGGAGTTATGGTTTGACATAAGTATGAGCTTGAATGTTAAAGTACATGTATTAAAGTGCTTAGGGAGGTGTAGTCACTATTATATCCAAAGGTATCATACCCGATCCGCAACCTACATTACAAACTGTTAAAGTCCTACTTGATCCTAGACTGAATGAACTCGATTAGTAGAGTAATACACACGGGCAAGCCTATGATGCATCTTTTGTGGCATATGAATATTATTTCTGAGAGGGAAAACATTCTTTCTATCTTGAGTTCCTAATTGTTCTTAAATTTTATTGTGTGTGGAACTACTCTTTTTTGTATTGTGAGGGCACTTTATTCATGAAGGAATGGTAATGTCATTGACCTCCATATTAGAGTACGTGAGTGAGTTGTGAATAATACATGGTACTTGTGAGTCAAATTTTGAGGTGAAAATGTTACACCCGTGTGCTTAGTCTATTTTAAAAATTCTTGTGTGATGAGTTAGGAGAATTGTTTACATAAAGTGTAGTTTGATTGCTCGAGGACGAACAATGTTTAATTGTCGGGTAATAATGTGTGACTATAATTATATATTTTTAGTGCATTACTTACTTTACATTTTAAGTTCTTTAATGTTAAACTATACTATATTTGTTCTTAATTGAGTTTATTTTATGTGTAGGTACGTTGAAGACGAAATTTAGAACAGAGTAGAGACTTTATATGTATTTTATACACTACAAGAATAGAATTATGATTATTTGATTAGTGGATATATAAGGATTAAAGTGTAACAAATCAAAAGAAGAATAAAAGAAAGAATAATTGAAAAAGAAACAAGGAGGAGACAACGCGAATTTGAAGTTAGGCAGCAAATCCAAATAATGTGAAGCAGCAAAGAAGCAGGCAAGGCAAACAAATCTTCTCGCATTTTGCCTTGGGACGCGAGGTCCAGTGCGAGGTTCGTTGTGCATTTCACGTGGTGACGCATGGTTCGGGTTTTAAGGCTTATTTTTTTTTTTTGGATTTGATTATTTCGTCTAAGTTTTTTTTTACATATATAAATAGTCATTAAACATCATTTTGACAGGGGAATTTGACCTAAGGAGGTAAGAACACACTAGAAACAAGGTGAGAAATTCTTCTATAAGTTTTTTACTTCCTTCTTCCTATTTTCATTATCGGTTATAAATTCTAATATTGTAATTTTGCATACTATTATAAATAGCTAATTTGTTATCTAGAATTTTGATAGAAACTTTTGCAGGATAAATTTTCAGTAGGTACAATGAAGAAAAGGCTCACAAACAGTAATCCTCAAGCGAAGTTAGGAACTAAAAGCTCGAACCGGAATCGGCAACCCCGGACGGACTCAGATAGACTAAGTTTAGACTGTGGTTTCGGGCTGATTTTCACACTGATTTTGGAGGTTTGAGTGGCGATGACAAGGCTGTTTAATGGTGAGCTTAGAGGTTGGTCTCAAGTTGAAAACGGGGCTGTTTTAGGTGCCTATTTCTCATGGTTTCGCGGCCGGAACAGTGAAGTTTTATAGCTATTATGTGACTGCCTTTTCATGGAGTTTTCAGCTTGAATTAGTGGAGCTTATAGTTGCTTTAAGGCGGGTCTCTTCAAAGTTGAATTATTTTTAAATTTAAAAATATGTTATTTATTTTGAAACAAACTAAAAAAGAAAGTACCTTATCTAATATGAAACGGAGGAAGTAAAAAAATAAGATTGTATGAAGAGGGTGATGGGACAAGGGAATAATGAAAAGTGGTGTGAGATGTGACACATGAATAAAGTAGTTGGTGGATGATGAGACAAAGAAATAGTGTAAGAGAGCAAGATATGACACCGGAATAGTGTAGTAGTAGGTGATGGGATAAGGAAATAATATAGGAAAAGTAGGAAGTAATTTTATTAGATTTGGTTCGTGATTAAAATAAATTTTTTCGCCCTCTATGTAATAGACTTTGTTAAAAATATTACATATTATCTAATAAAACCTACCAATAAATATAATATAAATGTTAAAATATCTAAATTGAACCTAGAAAATATTAATACAAAAAAGTGATGAAGATTCAAATATAGTAAAAAATTAAGTGATCACATATATGATCTACTAATATAAGAAATTTTGATAAAATTTTAAATTGAAAAAGATTGAACTGAACTTTAGTTAAACGTTGCAATTTAAAATTTCTTTTTGCTAGTGTTAATAGTATCAGCAATATTAACAATTCTTGTATTTCTTCACCTAGCAAGTCTTACTTTCTTTTTCCTAGGCTTTTGGATGGTGATGCCTCCGGTAAGAATCATATTTCAGCAATCACATGTCATAGACAAGGCTTAAATTGCTGGTTGGTTTGTGGTACCCTGGCATTACATACCACTTCACTTGATCGATAGAAAGTGTTCCCACAAATAGCGAAAGTGACCTCTCCATCATCGACCCTAAAAATAGCTCACACGGTTATCTAAATCAGCATGTTAAAAATAGGAGTGATGGAGATGTTTGAGGCATGGTCTAACGAAAGGGAGCCTCCTAGATCTATTCCTGATTTTTCTGAAATTACTCCCCGAACAGCGGGCACCATAAAGGTTTTAGTACTGGACCCATTCTTCCTAGTTTGGTACTATGACTCAATAAAATTAGTTGCCTTAATGCTAACTTTTAATAAGAAGTCTTATACTTTTTATATTAATATATGGATACACACGTAACAACAACAACAACAACCACCTAGTAAAATTTCACCAGTAGGGTCTGGGGAGGGTAAAGTATACGCAGACCTTACCCCCACCCTAGAGGGGTAGAGAGACTGTTTCCGGGAGACCCTCGGCTCAGAGACAATAGGTTTGTGACAACGAAACCCGAAAAATAATATCAGCAACGTGAGAGATAACAAATAAATGGAAAAACAGTAACACAAATATTATGCAAAAGTGTAAAACACAACATAAATCGCTAGCAGAGATAACCAAAACACTATCATACTCGTCGGTACAAAGAGGGAAACCAGAACAAAGAGGAAAACTGCTCGACTACCCGTTAACCTACAACCCTAATGCTCGACCTTCACACCTTCCTATCAAGAGCCATGTCCTCAGAAATCTGAAGCCGCGCCATGTCCTGTCTGATCACCTCAACGCAATACTTCTTAGGCCACCCTCTACCTCTTCTCGTACCTGCCAAAGCCAACCGTTCACACCTCATAACCGGGGGATCTAGGCTTCTCCTCTGCACATGTCTGAACCATCTAAGTCGCGCTTCCCGCATCTTGTCGTCCACCGGAGCCATGCCCACCCTCTCTCGAATATCTTCATTACTAATTTTATCCAGCCTAGTGTGCCCAACATCCATCTCAACATCCTCATTTCTGCTACTTTCATCTTCTGGATATGTGAATTCTTGACTGGCCAACACTCAGCCTCATACAACATGGGCAGTCTAAGCACCGCTCTATAGAACTTACCTTTGAGTTTCGGTGGCACATTCTTGTCACACAGGACTCCAGACGCTAACCTCCATTTCATCCAACTCACTCTAATACGGTGCGTGACATCCCCGTCGATCTCCCTATCTCCCTGGATAATTGACCCTAAGTAATTAAAATTTTCTCTCTTGAGGATGACTTGTGAGTCAAGCCTGACTTCCACATTCTCTTCCCCGTCACGTCGCTGAACTTACATTCCACATATTTCCTCTTAGTCCTACTCAACTTGAAACCTTTAGACTCCAGGGCCTGCCTCCATACTTCTAGTCTCCCATTAACGCCGCCTCACATCTCATCAATCAGAACTATATCATCAGCGAACAACATACACCATGGCACCTCTCCTTGGATATGGTTTGTCAGTGCGTCCATCGACACAGCAAATAAGAATGGGCTGAGCGCAGATGCTTGGTGTAACCCCATAACTACTGGAAAAGGCTCTAAGTCACCTCCCACACTCCTAACCCGAGTTACAGCTCCCTCATACATATCCTTTATCGCCCTAATGTAAGCCACCAACACACACCTTTCACCTCCAGACATCTCCAAAGAACGTCTCAGGAGACCTTGTCATATGTTTTCTCTAGGTCAATAAACACCATATGCAAATCTCTCTTCCTATCCTTGTATTGTTCCACCAACCTCCTGACAAGGTGGATAGATTCCATAGTAGAACGACCCGGCATGAACCCGAACTGGTTTTTCTGATATAGACACCGCACTCCTTATCCTACCTTCCACCACCCTCTCCCAAACTTTAATGGTATGACTTATTAACTTGATATCCCTATAGTTATTACAATTCTGGATATCACCTTTGTTCTTGTACACTGGAACCATTTTACTCCATCGCCACTCATCAGACATCCTCTTCGTCTTGAAGATAACATTAAACAACCCAGTCAGATACTCCAAGCCTGTTCTACCCGCATATCTCCAAAACTCTACTGGAATCTCGTCGCCCGGTCGCTTTGCCCCAACTCATCTTACCCATCACTCCCACGACCTCCTCAACCTTAATGCGCCTGCAATTCCTAAAGTCGTGGTGGCTTTCGGAGTTCCCCAATTTCCCTAACACGATGTTTCCATCTCCCTCTTCATTCAGAAGTTCATGAAAGTACGACTGCCATCTTTGCATAATCTGTGCCTCTTCTATCAATACTCGACCGTCCTCGTCTTTGATGCATCTCACTTGATCCAGGTTGCGTGCCTTCTTCTCTCTCGCTTTGGCCAACAGAAATAACTTCTTGTCCCCACACCTTTGCCCCCAAATTCCTCATACAACCGACCAAACGCAACAGTCTTAGCCTCAGTGACCGCTAATTTCGCCTACTTCCTAGCCTCCTTATATCTTTCTCTGTTGTGTTATTATTTTTTTCCGTACTTGTTTTTTATAGTATAATATTCTTAAATAACACAAAGTTTTAACTTTACATAGTAATATTATTATTTATATTTATAAGGAGTAATTATAATAAATAAGATGATATGCATGTATTTATAATATATTTCCTTTGATATTGCTGTAAAAAATTTATAGTTACTAATATGAATATTTAAGTAGTTTAATTTGAAGTTCTAAAATATTTTTATTGTTAAAGAGTAGACAATTTTTTTTGTAAAAATTTGTGTACTTTTGTATTTTTATGCAAATTTTAATATCATTTAAACTAAAATAAAATCACAAAATCCACTGTTAGAATTTTTTGGGGCCTCAAAATCTCGAGGGCCTAAATTGAGGCTTTACTAGCCTCCCATTCTTGAGGCATCCGTCCGACCCTAACATTCTCAATCGAATTTTATAGAATCTCAATTAAGATAAGACAACAATGATAAGAACATTAAAGACAGTGAGTATTTCATTTAGAATACCAACCGTGAATGAAGCCAGTTGAAAAACATGTTAGTGGGGCAGTTGCCTCAATGAAATTGGTGGCCTCAAAATTAAAATATATTAAAAGAACCTTAAACTTCTTTTAAAAAAAGTTCATATAATAATGTGAGACACAAAGACCTACATGGCTTTGATCTAGTGGAGAGTGCACTCATAATGTGTAGGTCAAACGCACATCATGTATTGAACTTTCCCATGTACAAAAATATGGTATTATGCGAAGATGATAAAGAGTGAGCCAATTATTCATCGAGTTTAGAACATCGGGACACTTACCTCAAAAATTTCTTAGTTAAAAAAGACGAGACAGAAAAATATTGACTTTCTGATGTATTGATCAATCAAATATGATAAAAAAAGAAGAAGCTAATTTAGAAAATCTGATTGCCTCAAAGTTATTCTTTTTGGAATATAACTTATTGTCCAGCTGCGTCCTTCCCCTTTCTTTTTAAGAAGACTTTAAAAGTGGAATAATTGCTTGTATTTTTGCACATTAATTAGGTGAATTTACTGTTGCTTTAAACGAACATATTATTTGTACATCATGTCCTTTTACAATTTTAAATTTAAGAAAATGACCTTTTTAGATCTCTTATGTGTAAAAAACAGATCTCTTATGTATAAAAGTTAATCTCCTAAATGTAAAATAAGACGTAGGGTCATAAAACTAAAAACAAGTTTGTAAAGAGTCAAAAAATCGATTGACCCGAAAGGAACTACATAGAAGCGCCGAGTTTCTTTTATTAGAGCAAATATTAAGTAGAACCTTATATACGTATGAATAAATTCTGGATCTGCCACTGCGTCGTAGCCTTTGTTCCCTACGATCAATATATAATATATGAAAAATAACAAATAGAACCTTCTTTTTTTCTTCAATAGACGAGCTTTTCCTATACCAAGTACATGGCAAGTACATGTTAGAAAATCGACCTTAGGTACAACAAATTATTTACATTACTTCATAAAACCATAGAATAAAAATCACATTTGTACAATCTTAAATACACGGCTCATTCTATTATATGATCAATATACTATAACGAAACCAAATTTCACATAACGAAATGCTCGATATAGCTTCGTTAGCTACTCGTTGTTTCCTCGAGTCTCTTGTATGATTTTTTCCCTTTTGCAGAAGATCGATAACAATGCAATTGCTTCGTGTTTTTGTCAAGGTAATGTAAGAGGAAAACCATACCTATTGAAGTAACAAACATAGGAATTGGGCCAAAAAACCATAGCAATAAAGGTGTAGCAAAATAAAGTGCTCTAAGTCCTAATGACCAAAAATCACCTCCCCTAATCACTGCTAATTCAACGTAGCTTATTGGAATATCAGTATCGGGCGTGCTAATTAGGTAATTTGCATGAATAAAGCATCTCGACGATTGAACAAAGCATGCAAAGGCGAGCAAGAAGCAGAGTAGAAGGCTTATGAATTTAATGGACATGGTTTCTAATCTTGTGTCACCATATATTAATTCACTGCTAAATACACTATTATTTGCCATCCATGCTCCTATAAGGAAACTTAAACTTAGTGAAACTGATGCCAAGAATGTTGCTCCATTGAGGCTGGATCCTAGAACAGTTAGAGCTGTATCAATATTCTTTTTGTCATCCTGCAAGATTCCACAAAACATATATATAAAAAAGTTATTTCAAAACACTTTTGAGACAATAATTGAGAGACAGTGGCGCAGCCAGAAACGTTCTAACAGAGAAGAATGCAAAAATGTTAAACCTAGAGGCTTCCCGTTCGCTCATGGGCGGAGACAAAGTGGCACAAGGCGATCCGAACCCTGCCAGAAAATTACATATATATATATATAATGTGATTTCCGGACGAAGGAAATTTAATTGAACGTCCTTCCTTACTTTTAGCCCCGCCATTTACTGTGGAGGCTAAAACTAGGTGGGATAAGGGGTGAGATTAAACTTATATTATATTCGGTTCAGGGTATAAATTTATCACAGTCTTAATACATGATATCCCACCTTATCCCATTAAATTTGGGATTATATTATCCCACCTCCCATATGAGATAAATTAGTCCAGAGAATATAATCCCGGGATAACTTTATTTGCGTACCAAACAACCCCTAACAGTTACGAAGAACATAACACTAATAACGTAATCGTAAAGTACTGAAATAAGATAATAAAGTGACAAATGAAAGTTGTAAAGATCTTATTGATGATCATCGGCAATATTTTAAATAAGTCGAGACCTCTGAATAAGGAGAGATGGATCCTATCCATTTGATCACACTCCTCGGTTGTAATTTAAAATGTTATTTTAAAGCATTTTTGCAACATACTATTGAGAGAATTAATATATTGGTAATTACGACTTACCAGCATAATTTTTTCAACCCAAGCTCTTTTGTCATTATTTTCAAAGCCCATAACAGTAGTATGAGGAACATAGAAGTATTTGTAGAGCAAGTAGAGATGATAAGCAAACATAATAATTAGACCACTTGGGACCAAGAACAAATCAAGGTATTCTTTTTGAAAAGCCATTAGTTTTCTTCTCTTCTTTATGAAAATGTATTGTGAAAGAAAAATATATAGTTGGATGGTTTCAATCATAATATATTGTTGTGCAAAATTGTTGCTTGAAAGGAATTAATGAGCATCTTTTGTTTGTATATTTAAGCAATCTATAACTTTACGTAGATGTGTAGAAAAACCAACTAGCAAATGTCAAATTTAAGAATCAACTCATAATCTAGCCAATATTGAGTAATGGTTCGTACAATAGACCCTTGTGGTCCAGTCCTTTCCCGAATCTCGTGCATAGCGAGAGTTTAGTGCACCGGACTGCCCTTTTAACTCATAATCTAACTGGACTTATGATCAATTCATAAATGTTACACTGAAATAGAAAGCAATTTGATAAGAAACTTAGTGTCAAGTATTTTTCATTAATAGCATATCTAAAATATAATACAGGCCATTTTTTTTAATTAGGGTTGCTGAAATATAGCACCATTACTAATTTACTTCTTGATAGAAATGTCTTTTAATTATATGGATTATTTTTAATTTTTGAATTTGTGGAAGAAAAATTGAATTAAATTGAGCTAGATCTGAGAGCGGAGCTAAAATTTTAATTTTATGGGTTGTGGATTTTAAAAGAGCGACTTCAAGTGCTAATAAACGGGTTCTAAATCTAAAATTTGTATATATTTAATGAATTTCTAAACACAAATATACTGTTTGAACAAAAACTACCGAGTTCGATCGAAACCGTACTCGAACTTCTAGCTCCGCCCCTGCTATAGTTTTAGGTTGCATATTCAAATGGGACAATGCTACAGATCCATTATGATACACTGCGTCGTTGATTTCGCTCAAAATAATAACACAATCCAAACTATATTCAATTTTAAAAAATAAATCGAGTTCCCCATTTCTTTCATCAAAGTACGGATCTAAAATCAAGTCAAGAGTTAAGTAAATATTCTTAATTAATTGGGGTTCCCACTTGATCACATAAGTCATTTTTTATATATAAGTTTTTATTTACCTCATTATATAATTAATAAAAAACTTATAGGTGACATCACATGTTTTTACGTGGAAAGTTTATATTCAAAATTTAACTCATATATACACCTTATTATGGTAAAGAATGTCTATATTAGACTTCATGCAATTGGGACTTCGATTGCAGCCAGAGGCGGAGTTAGGATATAAAGTTTATGGGTTCTAAATTGGACATCGAATTCCATAGATCGTTTAATTACTGGGTTCACGATTGAATAGTTATATATATTTGATAATGAATTATTAATATAAATATACGGTGGCTCCGCCCGTAATTGCAGCAGATGAAGAAAATCTTTGTAATGCATCCGGTTTTCCGGTTGATTTTTCTATTTTCGTTTATATTTTCTAGTTTATTTTCTTATCATGCTTTGTATCAATAATGAAGAAATTCAAATGAATAAATTTCTATCCATGAATAGAAAAGGGCTGAGATAGAATTTTGGTACTTGTATAATGTATCATAATCAGATTTATTTATGAATTTTTACATAAAAAGTTTAAATTATAAACTTAATTACCACTTTACTTGAGGTTCCTTCTTAATTACATATTATATCTATATTTACGATTTGTATACATATTTATAATAACGGAGCCCCTGTTAAACACAATCACACAAATAAAAACTAATTAATTGAAGATGCTGGCGCGATTTGAAAGTGTTTAGCAACCATCTGTTGTTTGTTGAATAATAATAATAATAATTAAGAAATAATAGCAAGGTTGTAAACTTCATAGACGGTCGTTGGCAATAATTAAAAAGTTTCAAAGCTTTGAATTTGAAATTCAGGTTTTACGAAACTGTGATTGTTTGATTGCGTGTTCTTGCATATCATTGAAAATATCCTTTGGTGTTTATATCTCAATTTTGATAGAGTGAAGATTAGAGTTGGTTTTGACTGAAATTTCATATTGAAACTTGAAGAGAAAGAAGAAAATGCGATTTTTAAAATATATACAAATAACATACAAAATATATACACGACATATTTGTACGCAAATTATATACAATTGTACGATTTTGTATGAACCATGACAAGACTGTAACTTTTATATCAAAATAGTATAAAAGTTTGTATGGAAGTTGTATATGAGTTGTGTGAAAGTTGACGATGTTATATATATGAAAGATGTATGAAATTTGTATAAAGCATGGCAACAAACTTTAACTGGTAATGAATACTCCTCAGATCTGCTTCTATGATGTATCAGAAATTCTTCGTTCCAGCTTGATTGAATTTGTTGTATTGAAATATTTTGAAAATATATCAGGTTTACTTGATGCTCGCATCAAATTAATTTTTATTTCTGAATATATTCATTTTCTAGTTCAAAACTTTCAGATGAACTTCAATGGCCATTAATGGCAGATTCTTTGTGAGAGAGAATTATAGCGATTTGTAGTTTATTAATTGTGTATATTGATGCCAAATATTATTTATTTTTATGATAGTAGCATATTGTGGCTGAATTTATCGACTTTTTATGTTATACAGTTACTATCAATGCTCTAAAAGATTATGAGTCAAAATCAGTTGGATGTTTCGAAACTCAATTGAAATTGGCTCGGAAAAGTTAAATGCAAAACTTGAAGCAATTCGAAGGAAGACTGTGATGTTTTAGAACTCAATTCTGGGCTCTTTAGCTTTAAAAATTTTATTTTTACCCTCCTCGATTTGCATGTGCAGTCCGAGCGTGATTTTCGAAAAGCTTTTATGTTGGAAATAATAATTTTTGACCTAAAAGTTGATTTTAGTTGACTTCGGTCAACGTTTTGAGTAAATGGACTCGGACCTATATTTTGACGGTCCCGATGGGTCCGTAATGAAATATGGGACCTGGGCGTATGCTCGAAATCGAATTCCGAGGTCCCTAGCTCGAGATATCAATTTTTATTTAAAATTGAAATACTGAAATTTTAATAGTTTTATGAAATTGGTTAATGTTTGATCTTGTTGGTATCGGGTCCGTATTTTGGTTCCAGAGCTCGATACAGGTCCGTTATGATATTTATACCTTATCTGTGAAATTTGGAGAGAAACAGAACTGATTTGACGTGATTCGGACGTCAGGTTGAAAAAATAGATTTTTTTTTAAATTGTTCTTGAGAATTTCATATGTTTTGGTGCTAAATCCGTAGTTTTAGGTGTTATTTTGGCGATTTGATCGCACGAGCAAGTTTATGATATTTTTAGACTTATGTTCATGTTTGGATTGGAGCCCCGAGAGCTCGGGTGAGTTTCGGGTAGGCTAGGGAGTGGAAAGAACTTAGAAAACATAGTTGGTGTGTTCAGGTCTGCAGATCTCGCATTTGCGAAGAAGCTTCGCTTTTGCGAGGATGGGCTGGGGCAGTCTCGTATTTGCGGGAAAAGAGTCGCATTTGTGGAAGTCTATTGTTCGCATTTGTGAAGGCTGCAGAAATACGAGTAGTTCGCATTTGCGATACTTTTCTCGCACTTACAAGCTTCGCAAATGCAAAGCTCAGGTCGCAAATGCGATATCTGCAGCTGATAGGTCTTGACTTAAACGTGATTTTTCTCATTTTCAACATTTCCAAACACAAGAAACCCTCTAGGCAATTTTTCAAATGCAACTTCTTCCCCAAATCATAGGTAAGTGATTCTTAACTCGTTTTTTTCAATCTTTCACTTCATTTTACAAGATTTCAACCTAAAATCTAAGGTTTTTATGGTGGAATTGGAGATTTTTGGGTAGAAACTAGGTATTCGAAATTTGGGGATTTAGACCTCAAATTGAGGTCGGATTCCAAAACTAATTATATATTCAGGCTCTGGGATGAATGGGTAATCGGGTTTCGGTCCGAATTTTGGGTTTGGACCAAGCGAGCCCGTGTGTTGACTTTTGTTGACTTTTTCAAAAAAATGACCTAAAATGAACCTTTAGTTATCGTGGGTGATACCTAAGGCTTATTTTGAATCATTTGGTTGGTAATTTGCTAGATATTGTTGGCTCGAAGGCTAATTTGAAAGGCAAGGCTGTGATTGAACTTTGAGTGATATTTGGAGCGAGGTAAGTGTTGTGTCTAACCTTGACTTGAGGGTTTAGGAACCTTTGCTTTACTTGTTATGTGGTAAATCATGTTAGTGACGTATACGCGAGGTGACGAGTACCTATGCGCCGCCAATCTACCTATTTCACTTGCTTTCTTTCGTTCTCCTTATATTGTTTTCCTTCTTGCTTTACTTGTTACATGTTTAATTGTAATCTCATGCCTAATTGTTACCCGTGGATAATGTGTTTCCTTGTTGACGATATTTGTTACCCCGTAGGATTATTGCTTCCACTTTATTGGTTTAAACTGTTCTGTTTGGCTTTTTCTGTGATATCCTGATTTGGTCTCGCTGAGTAGTAATAAATTTATTGAGTTTTATCTATTATGCTCCTGGTTGCTTTGTTCTCAATTTTAAGAGTTGGTAAGGGCCTTGTGTGAATTTTATGAAACTTCTGTACACCATGTGTAATGTATTATGATATGGTGGGATCAGGTTGCACGCCGCAACAGGTGAAATAAAGGAGGATTGATGAGGAGGAATAAGTGTGAATATGATTATTCGGTGGGATCGGGTTGCACGCCGCAACATGAGGAATAGGGGTGGATTGATATGGAGTAATAAGGGTGAACTATTATGTTAATAATGGTATATGGTGGGATCTGGTTGCACGCCGCAACATATATATATTATTTACTTTTATTGTAATTTTTACGGAGGAATAAGGGAGGATTGGTGGGATCGGGTTGCACGCCACAACATATATATATATTATTTACTTTTATTGTAATTGTTACAGAGGAATAAGGGAGGATTGGTGGGACGAGATGCACGCCGTATCAATATATGTGTTTATGTATTCTTTGCTGACTGTGTAAGTTATTCGGAGGTTTTACATTTCGCCTAAGGATTGGTTATAGCTGGATATTGATAAGACACTGAAGTTATGTATTATTCCTGCAATTTACGGCTTTTAAATTATACTGTTCTCATTTAATGCCTTATTATTTATAGTCTGTAGCATATATTGTGAGTGTCCCGCCGTAGCCTCGTCACACCTTTGTAGAAGTAATATGTAAATGACTTCAATATCTATTTATCTTTACAGTTATCCCGCTTTATTTGTCTGTTCACTGCTAATCACTAAAAATGGATATAAATGGGTAAATAATCTCTAACGTTGGCTTGCCTAGAAAGTGTGATGTTAGGCACCTTCACGATCTCGATGGTGAGAATTTCGGGTCGTGACAAAGACTGGAAGCTGAATTTATCGATTTCTAATTCTATAAAGTGGTCGTAAATAGCAGATTTCATTAAGGAGAGAAATTCTGGGGCAACTGTTGGCTTACTTCAATGAGACCGTATTTGTGAAAGTGCGATCTAGAGATCCATTACACATCGATAGAGAGAGAATGTCTTTGACTTCTCTCTACTCTTCACCACCTTCAATCTCTTGCACTCATCCTACTCTCCACCAATCAACCCCTCAAAATCCCCTCTAAGCCGCCTGACATCCCCATGCAACTAGAGGTTATAATTCACAAGCCCAACCTAATACTTTATCCACAACACTCCAACCTTCTACCCCATCTTTCAAAGAAATACTATTGTTAGATTCAACTGAAAACCAAATCTCCTACATCACATGCATCATGAAGAGCCTCAAACTCAACCATGATACTCGATCCCCTTATGCAAGATTTAGCCAGGTCAAGCATGTGTACATAAAAATTAAATGATATCAGTGAAAATCTAAGGGTTACCCTATCAGTAGATGACCTCCAAAGAATTTACCAACCTTGGAAATTTTCCCTCATCATTAAGCTCATGGGAAAACATATCCTACACCAGTATGTCAAGAGAAAAATACATCACTTATGGAAGCCGAGTGAAAACTTCAATCTCATGGACCTTGGAGCAGATTATTTTATTGTTAAGTTTAATAAGGAAGAAAATATGTCAAGGCATTGAACGATGATCCTTGGTTCATAAATGGATTCTTTCTATCAGTGCAAAAATGGGAACCTCAACTGTCGCCAATTAAGCCAAGCAATTATTGTCAGCGGTATGGATTCATCTGCCTCAACTTCCAACGGAATTTCATGATTCTACCATACTACAAAAATTTGGTAATAAAATTGGAAGGTTAATTAGAATTGATGCATGTACATCATCAATACTAAGAGGACGTTATGTAAGGTTGAGTGTGAAAGCCCCAATGGATATGCCAGTTAAGCCATTTGCTTACATTGGCAATTACAAACATAAATTCACTATGAAGGAGAAACTATTTTATGCAAGAATCGTAGTAGATTAGGCCATAGCCAAGTCAAGTGCCAATTTGTCAATTTGCAACCTACCAATTCCAATAAGTTACAGGAAAGTCAGGTTACAGGCACGCGACATATAGTTCAAGGAGATTGGATAACAATCTCATTCTCCAAAAATAAGACTAGCAGTACACGAACCAATTCACAATCCAAGGTAGTATCTCCAGGTATAAATGCAAAACTTTTTTATGCTGACATAGGTAAGTTTCTTAACACTCAAAATCTTAGATATGTTGAAAAGGAGACTTTAGTTTCTTCCAATCCTGACAATAAAGTCAGGCAATCTACTTGAAATTATGTTAATTCCCCTTCCAAACAAGTTATTCAATCCACAAATCACTTTTCCATCCTAGAAACTTTGACCATGGTTTGTGAAAATACCCCCGCCCAAATAATGGACATAAACCAAACCAACCAATGCATGCAAATGGTAAATAGCACCTCTAATTCTATCTCCTCACACGTGGAGGAGGCAGAGGGAACTTGGAAATTCCACCCCAATCGTTGGAACAAAATTCGAATAAAGACACAAGTCTCAATTATCCTACTAATTCTAATAATATTAAATTAGTTAATTCTTGTATACAAACTACCAATAAGCAACCTACTAACACTATACTCTCCCCCGACCCTAACATGTCCAAAAACCACTTGTCCTTGCATGCAATGCCGGATGGAAGAAAATTTAGAACATGTGGCATCAAACAAATCTTCCCAAAATCATATTAAATCCTACACGCCATTTCAATCAACCTCCATGCAGAATGAACCTACAGTAGAAATAATTAACCCTACTTCGACTCCTCCAACTATTACAACTACTAAGGATAACACCATTACAAAAAAACTCTACTAAAGAGAAAGATGCCAAGATTACCATTTACGGCAAGGAGGAGGTTCAGGTTAGTTCATGTCCCTCACCATCAAAGAAACATAAACATGGAAAATTTGCCACCATTTCCAACCCACTTCCCCAACCAGCCTCTCTTCTTCACGTCTCCCCCACAACCACAAAACTACCAACCAAACTCTTGGCTAGAAGCGGGCCTACTAGGCCATGCCATCACCTTCAATATCCAAATCAATGTGCAGGAAATGGTGATAATAATTCAAAACACACGATACCTAGCCCAACTAATCTCGGAAAGAATGCACATTTCCATGAACAACTACACAAACCAGGCTTGGATCAAGAACATCCTCCATCCTCTAGCACCCAACATGCACCACACATTAATTCATGACATGCAAGAACAGTGGAACCTACCACAAACTCCAAACCAACAGATAAACCTACCAATGAACCTTCATTTCTTTCTACCGGAGGAGAATATGAACCTAAATCCCATCTTCATGTCCTGAAACCACCATGCAAATCAAGAGCAAGTCAATTTACCAAACCAAAATTCAGTCAAGTTGGAACTCAATCACCAAGCCAATGTACAAAGACCAAACTTAAACCCAGTACAACATCAAGTAGGGGAAGAAGAAGAACCCCCACAACAAGGTATGGAGCCGAGTGTGGAATTTTCAAGCCTAAATGAAGAAAAAATACTGCTCTTCCCAGATTTGTGGAGCAAGAAGTACATCTTCAGTTGCCCCAACACAATGTACAAATTCTCAATGCACATTTGACCACCACGGGATCTAACGGTGGGGAAGCAAGCAGTGATACTTGTTCCATTAAGGAGGAGGAACCACAACACTGTGGAAATGGAAACCAAGACCAACCAACAACAATCCTTAGAAATGAATAGAGCCACCGCAATCAGTTTCTGGAATGTTAGGGGAGAAAATAATGATGAATTTCGTAGTAATTTTAGGGAACTAATCGACATCCATAGGCCATGCATGATTGCACTTCTAGAAACTAGGATGATGGTGCATGCACCATTACTCAACGATTTCAACTTCTCTGAACTAATAGAGGTACCCGAAGAAGGACAATCCGACCCCAACAACGAGAACGATCCCTTCAAGAGCGAACTCTTACGGTTTATGACGGAAGTGAACGCCCACATGGACCAATCTTGGGTGCACCATCGGTGATGAAAGGGCCGGACTCAGAAGTATACTCAATTGCCATATAAACCAAGCGTGACACCAGAATTAATCCTGAAGCGGTTTAAAATTCCCGGCGTGACAAGTATGAAGGAATTTCTGACACTCAGGAGCATATTAATACCTATACAATGGCGGTGAAGGGGAACGACTTAGCTCCCCACGAGATTGAATCTGTTTTCCTGAAGAAATTCGGGGAGACTCTCATGAGGGGAGCATTGACGTGGTATTCGATGTTACCCGAGCATTTCATAGATTCCTTTGAGATGCTCGCAGACTCTTTTATTAATGCCCATGTCGGGACCAGAAAGGTGCATGCCCAAAAAGTCGGCATATTCAGAATTGCACAAGAAGAGTCTGATTTGCTGCGGGAATTCATCACCCGGTTCCAAAAGAGAGGATATTGCTTCCGGCTGTTCCGGATGAATGGGCGGCTGAAGCATTCACCAAGGTTCTGAATCCGAGAAGTTCTGACGCTTCCCCGAAATTGAAGTAAATCTTGCTTGAGTTCCAAGCGACAACGTGGGCGGATGTCCACAACTGGTACGAGTCTAAGATAAGGATTGAAGATGATTAGGTTGGCTTCATGTCATCGGAAAAAGGACCAGAGAAGAATAAAGAAAAATCAAAAGACGATTTCGACACAGATAGACAGTCTTCGAGGGGCCGCTTTTTCCCTACAAACGGGCCGAAGAACGCGATAGAGGTTTCTGATCGGTAGACAGGTCGTTACCGATAGAAGAGATGATCGCAGTCGGAACAGATCCGTGCAGGACAAAGAAGCGTCAGGTACACGGGATCCTTCCTACCCCAGGTTATCAGAATACAATTTCAACGCCAGTGTAGTGGAGTTGGTATCAACTATGAGAAGCATTAAAGAATCACAGTTCTCGAAGCCGATGAGGTTCAATCCTAGCCAGAGTGATCCCAATTTATGGTGCGAATACCACGGGGCAAATGGCCACCGGACTGGGGGCTGCCAACATCTGTGAAGAGGTGGCAACACTAATGAAAAATGGTTATCTCAGAGAGTTCTTAAAAAAATTGGGCTAAGAAAAACTATGGTCGCAACCGTGATAACGTGGAGCCCTCGAAAGCTGGAGAAGATCCCCTGCTAGACGATCAACATGAACTTTGAAGGGAACGAGATCAACGGGGTCACCTTCTCAGCATCGAAAAAGATGAAGGTATCAATATCCCATAGCAAGATACTCGGGGAAGTCGCTGAAGAGGACATCACTTTCACGGATGAGGACGCAGACGGGCTGTTGCTACCGCACAATGATGCTTTGGTAATTTCTTTAAATGTATTAGATTTTAAAATCAAACGTGTTCTGGTGGATCTAGGAAGTTCGGCCAATATCATATAATGGAGGGTATTGGAGCAAGTCAAACTCACCAAAAGTATCATTTCGGCCACAAAACTCCTCGCCGGATTCAACCTCGCAAGCGTGAAAACTCGGGGAGAGATCTTGTTGTCCACAAGTGCCGAAGGGGTAATGAAGATGACTCTTTTCGAAGTGGTAGAAGGTGACATGGGTTATAATATTATTCTGGGAAGACCATGATTGCACGAGACGAGAGTCGTACCATCAGTTGCTAAAATTCCCGACACCCAAAAGAATCAAACAAATAAGAGGCGACCAACCGAAAACAAAGGAGATGAATGCAATTTCGGTCTCTAGTAGTAAAGGGAAAGAGCATGCGACATAGAAATTAAAGGAACCGGTGCCTACTATCGAGTCGAGTGAAGTTAGCTAGGGGAAGGAGCGTCGGAATATTATCAGGTGCCGAGATAATTCCAGGTACCAGAAGAGACGGATGCAACAAAATCCATAGCGGAGGAGATCAAGCAATTTGCATTGCTTGAAAAGTTCTTAGAAAGAAAACTCCACTTGGGGATAGGACTGCACCCCGAGCTCAGGTCTGGCTTTATTGAATTTCTTAAATATAATGCTGATTGTTTTGCATGGTCGCGTGCGGATATGACATGTTTTCCTACGGAAGTGTCTGTACACAAGCTAAGCTTGGATCCCAATATACCTTCGGTAAGACAAAAGAAATGCCTTATTGCGGAGGCCAGGAATAAATTCGTCAAAGAACAGGTAACTTGCCTACTTGATATCGGTTCGATCTGAGAGGTAAAGTATCCAAACTGGCTAGCTAATGTAGTTGTAGTTCCTAAGAAGAAGAATAAATTCGCATGTGTGTAGATTATAAGGACTTGAATAAGGCGTGCCCGAAATATTTGTTCCCGCTACTAATCATCATCAAATGATTGATGCGACGATCGGGCACGAGTTAATGAGTTTTCTCGATACTTATTCTAGGTACGACCAAATTAAGATGAACCTAGAGGACTAGGAAAAAACTTCGTTCATAACGATGTTCGACACATATTGCTATAATGTGATGCCATTCGGGCTAAAGAACACCGGAGACACTTATCAGTTGCTCGTAAAATAGATGATTGAAAAACAAATAGGGAAACCCATGGAAGTTTATATAGACTATATGCTTGTTAAGTCTTTGAACGCAGGTGATCATCTTAAACATTTGTAAGAAACTTTTGACATCCTGAGGAATCATAACATGAAGCTTAACCCCGAGAAGGTCGCGTTCGGGGTCAGCTCTAGCATGTTTTTAGGATTTCTGATAATCACAAACGGGGGCTGAGGTAAACCCCGATAAGATCAAAGCCATCGAAGACATCCCGGACCAGCTATCAAGCGTGAAAGAAGTTCAAAGGCTCACATGGAGATTGGCCATTTTGAGCAGGTTTATTTCCTGTTCATCAGAGAAATGCCATTATTTCTTTGCGCTGCTAAAAAATAAATACAACTGCGAATGGACCCTGAAATGCCCCAGGTTTTTAGATATTTGTAAAGGTACTTGTCAAGCCCTCAATTACTATCAAAACCAAAGGAAGGTGAGACATTGTTGGTTTACCTCGCAGTATCAGAGGTAGCGGTAAGCGCCGTTTTAGTCTGTGAGGACAAAGGTGCACAATATCCAATCTATTATGTTAGTAGAATAGCAGATACTCACTCCTCGCATTTGGAGAAGCTAGCCTTGGCTTTCGCAGTCGCTGCTCGGAAGTTGAGGCCTTACTTCTAATGTCACCCGATAGCTGTGGTAACCACTTTCACCTGCGGAACATCCTCTACAAACCCGAACTCTTGGGTAGATTGGCAAAATGGGCCGTTGAAATGAGTGAATTCGACATAGAATATAAACCAAGGACTGCGATTAAGTCACAAGTTTTGGCCACTTTGTGGCCGATTTCAGTCTAGCATTGCTGCCTCTAGAAATCAAAGAAGCAATGATGGTGTCAGAATCGACATCGGTAGTTTGGACCTTATTTACGGACAGAGCTTCCAACGTAAAGGGGTCTGGGCTTGGCATAGTATTAACCACGACTTCGGGAGAAACCCTAAGGTAGGCCATCAGAACCTTTAACTAACAATGAAGCAAAGTATGAAGCTTTGATTGCACGACTCGAATGAGTCTGGGGACTAGATTTCCAGGTCATAGAAATTAAATGCGACTCCCAGCTGGTGGTAAATCAGGTTTACGAGATCTTCGAAACCAAGGAGGAGTTCATGCAACAATACGTAGTAAAGGTCCAGATTCTGCTGGCTCAATTTTGGGAGTGGTCGATCACTCACATCTTGAGGGAAGAAAATACAGAAGCAGATGCATTAACTAACCTTGGTTCATCAACGGAAATGAAAGGATCATATTCCGGGATGGTTGTACAACTCATGCACTCAGTTCAGGACGCAGCGAGATAGTATGAGGTAAATACGACTAATCTAGTCTGGGACTGTAGGAATGAGATCATCAGTTATATCGAGCACGGGAAGTTTCCCAAAGACTCCAAGGCGTCCCGGGAACTACGCGCAAAAGCAACACGATATAGCTCAAAGGAGGCCAATTGTATAGGAAATCTTTCCAAGGTCCGCTTGTCCGATGCTTGGGAGCGTCCAGAGCTAATTACGTTATACAAGAAGTCCACGAAGGGATATGCGAAAATCATTCGGGCGCATATTCCTTAGTACTGAAACTGGTAAGGGCAGGGTATTATTGACCTCGAATGGAACAAGACGCCAAAGCTTTCGTGCAAAAATGCAATAAGTGCCAACACTACGCACCACTGGTACATCAACCAACAGAACCATCATATTCAATTCTATCCCCATGGCCATTCATGAAGTGGGGAATGTATATCGTAGCACCATTATCGCCGACCCCTGATAAGGTAAGATTTCTTTTAATTTTAACTGACTATTTTTCTAAGTGGGTTGAAGCAGGTCCTTATCAGAAGATCGGCGAACGTGAAGTGGTGGATATCTTGTGGGAGAACATAATTTGCAGATTTGGAATACCAAAAAGAGATAGCATGCGATAACGGGCCACAATTTATAGGCGCAAAAATCACAAAGTTCCCTGAAGATTTGAAAATCAAGAGAATCACATTTTCACCCTATCATCCTAGCGCAAATGGTCAAGCGGAATCAACGAACAACGTGATTATACAAAATCTTAAGAAGAGGTTGGAAGAGGCTAAAGGTAAAGACCTGAGGAGCTACCTGGAATGCTATGGGCGTACCGAACAACAACCAAATTGAGCATATGAGAAACTCTCTTATGTATGGAGCAGAAGCCTTAATCCCGGTGGAAGTAGGAAATCCTACCTTGAGATATTTCCAGGCAAGCGAAGAGACGAACAACAAAGCGATATTGGTCAACTTGGAGCTACTCGATTAACGCATGGACTTGGCACATATAAGAATGGCAACCCAGAAGCAGAGAATGGAAAGTTATTATAATCGAAGAGCCAACTTCTATTATTTTAAAGTGGGATACTTGGTTCTACGGAAAGTAACTCAAAACACCTGGGAACTCAACGCAATGAAGCTAGGTCCAACTTTGGAAGGCCCCTACCATGTTGGAGCTGTCACCAGGAAAGGTTCATACGAGTTGGAGAATCGTGATGGAGAAAATTTTCCAAGCAACTGGAATGTGGCACATCTCAAAAGATATTATTGCTGACGAACATCATCTGTACTGAAAGTATATGCTGCACTCTTTTTCCCTTCGTTCATTTTTTATCCCAATTAGATTTTTCTGGTAAGGGTTTTAATGATGCAGCAACGGGAAGCATACTACAAATAAAGGTTCAACAACATCAATAAGGCCTTTAATAGCGAGGAACACAAGCGAAGAACCACTCCGGAGCGGCCAGATAATCTTTGGCTCGATAGTAAAATTCCCACCAGGAAAGTGAGTTTGCTATCAAGCAAAGGTTACCCGACCGTTCACAAGTACAAACCACTAGAGGATTGTTAGATAGTCTTTTCGCTCGATAGGAAAAATTCTTAAGGGGAAACGAAGTTTGTCACCGAACTGAAGATTGTCTAGCAATTCATTAGTGGGGTCCTCGAAGGTGCAAAATTTCTAGCGTTCCAATTTATATTCTTCGCATTTGAACAGGGGGGGGGGGGGACAATATGAGGATATGGAAACAATGACTGCCACGTCGACCGAAATGCAAAAACCGAGACACATAGTTGTATCATCGGGACCGGAGACTGCCCAGCCAGCCCCATAGAAACAAGTTGTACAAGTTAGCCACAAGAAATGACAATTTCATTTTAGCATAACGAATGCTTATGTAGTTTTTGAAAAAGGAAGAAATAAAGTAAAGTCCTTTTATTTTCCATCTTGTTTCTCGTCTGACCGATGAATTGATTTTATCATTTGAAAGTTAAACCAGTACTTCAAATGCTAGTGTCGTAATGAACAAAAGACGTTCTCTTCAAGAGCACCGTAAACATACGAGGTCCCTCTCTTATAAAACCCCTCATGATAAAGGGTTGATTTTGGAAGAACTTGTACCCGAACTCCAAATGCTTTCGGGAGGAAAATACACCCAAGGCCTTTTATAATAAGACACAAACAGTAAAACTTGCGCAAAACACTTAAGCAAAAAAGAATGTAAAGATTAAAATCGCATAAATGTTCAAACGAAAGAAAGACTCATGCAATACTTAAGAAAAAGATATATTTATTCATAATAAACATGCCAAAGCGGCACAGATACAAAAGTTGGAAAAAAAAAGAAAAAGCTAAATTTCTGCATCTCCGGAACCCGGAGGAAGACAAGTGTCCGTGCCCCCAGGGGAAGTGGGTAGATACGCCGATGGCTCAACATCCTGGCCCTTATCAGTTTGGCCTTCAACATCTTCGCCTTCCTGTTCCTCTTCAGGTTCCGAAGTTTCGGAACCGTAACTAGAAGAACTAGAAGCATCAAGCTCTGGTAGGAGACTCCTTTTAGCAGCTGACTCAAGCTCACGGGCCTTAGCAATTTCGGCATCAAAGTCAATGATACCCGCTTTAGCCTCTTGCAAGTTTTTCTCCTCATGATGTACATAACATAAGTTTCTCAACAACGAGGGAAGCCGCTTGGCGCTTAAGTTCTTCTTTGAGTTGGGTAACCTCGGCAGAAAAGTTTTCCCAAGCAGATCTAATGAACTTTAGGCTAACACCGAGCTCGCAAACAATTAAGCTAAAAAACCTATTATGCTCAATAGTCTTCCTATACTTCTCCTCCAACTGGGCATGTTTCAACCCCGCAACAACAATCTCTTTAGTTTTGGAGTTCAAGGCTGCCTCTAAGTTGGTCAATATTTCAGTAGAGGCAGCCTCGCGATCGGTTGCGGCAAGAACGACACTCTGGAATTCAACTCATTTGTCCTTGGCTTCGTCAAATTTAACCCTTAGCGGGCCAATCTCTCAGCTAAGGAGTACCACTTCTTGCTCGCTTTGCTGCAAACGAGTCTCTAATACAACAACCTCATCAACTTTGGCTTCCAATTCTGAGAGGCGAGCAGTAGTTCGCTCCCGCTTGGCCAAAAGTTGATCCCGTGCAGAGGTAAGTTCTTCTTTTTCCTGAATCAACCTTTGGAGGCCCCCAAAAGAAAGAAAATTGGCCTACAAAACAAGAAAGGCAAACTTAGGATATTTTCAGGCAAAAATTGAAGAAATGACAAAAGAAGTAAAGAATGTACCGCTGCGGCGTTGTGCATGGCATTGTTCAATAAGCATTCTCCCTAGAGAGCCTCTATCAGTTCCCAATCTTTTTCTGAAGCCAAAGGCTTCAGATAGTTAGTAAGTTCCAAGATAGCAAATTGCATCCGGTGGAGACCGAGAGAGTAACGCTCCTCCTCCGATCCTTTGTGGATCTTTTGAATGGGGAGAAGAACACCCTCTTCTCGGGTAGATGCGGTCGGTGAAGATGATGTAGCAGTTGCTGGTGGAAGAGTTGATGAAGGTGGAGATGATATAGCAGTTGGTGGTGTTGGTGAAGATGAAGATGAATCTGATGGTTTTGAAGGGTGAGAAGCAGCTACGACAAGCACAGTGTTGTTTCTAGTTGCTCATTGACCGAAGAGGGAAGTGATCCGCTACTCGGACCCAAAATACCAGGCGCATCGACTGAGATCTGGAAGCCGGAGATGGCATTTTCCACCATTTCATACTCCCTCCAGAGCGCGTAAGTGATGTTTGTTTGATTCCTTTTTCTAGTTCCTTATTCATAATTGTAGTATTTCATTTCCAAGTTTTATTCCCTTTTTTGTTGGTATTTTATCATCATTTAGCTGAAAAGTTGATTTACTGTCAATAGGGGTAGAGCCATAATTTTCATCAAGGGGTGTCAAAATATAAATAATTAGATAAATCAAAAAGTCAAGGGAAGTCAACGTATAATAAATATACATAAAATATAAAAAATTATCTACCAATATAGTGTAGTTTTCCAGCGAAGGGGTGTCGCTTGACACCACTTTGTTCCACGTGGCTCAGCCACTGACTGTCAACCCAATATTGAAAAATTGAAAGAATCCAACAAGTTCCAGGAATTTCAGTTAACATTTAACAGAAATGTGAGTTAATCAATTCAATACAAAAAGGGAAAAAATACAACCAACTTTTATTAAATATTAAAGATACATAAATTATGAGATGGAAAAGTCATAGTTCTAATCGTCGAGTCATTGTGTTATTCTGATTTCAATTCTTACACATGTTATTCAAATGCCTAAGGGTATTCAGCTTGCTAGAAGAATTAGAGGTGAAAGAGCATAAATGTAATACTTCATCTGTCTCAATTGATGTGGTGGTGTTTAACTCGATATAGAATTTAAATTTGTCAAATTATAAAAGTCAGATTTCTGTAATTAACAAGATAATATATGTTGTAGTAATACAAGCATCTTGTTGGAAATAATGATATATATAAAACAAAATTTTCATCAAAGGCAAAAAATATTAAGCTAACGTATTGAAACTTCCCATGTGAGATTAGTGTTGGGCTTATATATTTTTTTCTCTTTAAGTTGTTTTCAATCAGATCAGTTCCTAGTTATAAGCAACTCCTCTACTTTGGAAACAGAAAATATGAAAACAAAAATTAAATTGAGCCCACTGACCAAATCCAAAAGCCGAGCCGAGTCGAGCGACGATAACGGCGCAAGAGTTGCCTTCTTCGCAACTCTTTAAGAGTTAGAAGAAGTTTAATTATATATACTCAACAAATGAGCTTTCCTCCTCCAATATGGAACAACGTTCCTTTGCAAAGGAGTGAAATTCAAAATTTTCACCAGATTTCCCTTTCACTCTCTTTTTGAACTAAAAATCCAACAATTCCCACTTGCTACAGAACCAAAACGAACCGCAAGGATTGACTGAGTTAGTTGGGTGAATGATTTTTCACGTGGGAGACCTGGGATCGATTTCCCTCACCAGCAACCTCCTTAGTCAGAGCTCGTAGCACCGGGCGTGCGTAGTGCGATTTACATCTCCTGTATGATTTGCGAGCTATTGCATATTGAGCAGGTTATCTAGTGCGCACCCGAAGAATAGCGACTGCGGTCTTTCTGAGAATTTTCCGAAAAAAAAAAAAAAAAAATTCTTTTTGCTAGTGTTAACAGTATTAACAACATTAACAATTCTTGCTTGTGTTTTTTCACATCAATTTGGTGAATTAACTGTTGCTTGAAAGGAACTACATAGAAGCGTGTGGTTTTTTGTTTTTACTAAAGCAAACTTCTCACTTTACGTATTGCAATGGAAACTAGTCAATATAAAAACTCTTCGGCTGTTATACACTCAACTCATGTAGTTGGTTACGTATTAATTAGGCTTACAAAGTAATTTGTAGTTGCTACTTTCACCTAAAATAAAATCAACGTAATTAATATAGTTCCTGCTCTGATAGCTTCAAGCGTAATTCAAGTAATGATGTCTACGACAATAATAAACTCAGTTGATTCCACAACCAGAATTTAGGAAGTGTAGTGTGTACGCCGACCTTATCCTTACCTTGTGCAGGTAAAGATAACGTTCCAATAAACCCTCGGCCAAGTAGGATCGCAACAATAAAGAAAAAGAAATAAAGAAATAAAAAAAGTTATAAGAAAAGCAATAACAACAATAAGATATTGACAAAATCGAAGCAAAAGCAACATAAGATAGTGATTGACAACCAAAAATAAGAGTAATACTAAAACTACCTGTAAGGACTGGCAAAAAGCTCTACTACCTAGTAACCTTCCACCTTAATTCCCTACCTCCATAACTTTTATCAATAGTCACTCAATAAGATGAAGGGGCTTCATGTCTTGCCTAATCACCTCTTCCTAATTTTTCTTCGGCCTCCCTCTACCTTTCCTTAAACCTCTAATATTCAGTCTCTCACTCCTCCTCGGTGGAGCGGTCGTACATCTTCACCGCATACGCCCGAACCATCTCGACTTCCCTTCTCGTCTTATTCTCTACTTGGGCCACCCCTACCTTTTTCCAATTATTTTCCTAGTATGCCCCACGTTCATCTCAACATTCTCATTTTTGACTTTCAATATGAGAGTTCTTGACTGACCAACACTTTGCCCCATATAACATAGTCAGTCTAACCACCACTTTGTAGAATTTACTTTTAAGTTTTGTTGGCACATTCTTACCACACAAGACGCCAGATGCAAGCCTCCATTCCATCTACCCCTTCTTATATGGTGTGTGACATTCTCGTCAAATTACCCGTTATTTGGGATAACTGACCCTAGATATTTGATCTTCAGGGTCTTTCTCCAGACCTCCAGCCTAACGTTAACACCGCCTCGCGTCTCGTGAGTTAGAATAATGTCATTTGCAAATTACGTGCAACATAGCACTTCCTGATGGATATGTCGCATCAATATATCCATCGCCAAGGTGAATATGAACGGGCTGAGAGCTGACTCCTGGTGCAACCCATCACGACTGGGAAGTATCCGGAGTCTCCTCCCACTATCCTAACCTACTAGTCTCATCACGATTAGAAAACAACCACATCATACATATCCTTAATCGCCCTAATATATACTATTGGAATACCACTAGCCTCCTAGTACCTCCATAGGACTTCCTTTAGAACTTTGTCATATAGTTTCCAGATTGATAAACACCGTACATAATATTTAGGCCACTTGGGACCAAGAACAAATCAAGGTATTCTTTGTGGAAAACCATTAATTTTCTTCTCTTCTCTATGAAAAAGAGGTGCGAAGAAAAATATATAGTTGGGTGGTTTCAATCATAATATTGTTGTGCAATGTTGCTTGAAAGGAATTAATGGACATCTTTTGTTTGTATATTTAAGCAATCTATAACTTTACGTAGACGTGTAGAAAAACCAACTAGCAAATATCAAATTCAAGAATCAACTCATGGATCTTGCTGGACTTCTGATCAATTCCTAAATGTTATATTGAAATAGAATGCATTTTGATAAGAAACTTAGTGTTCTTTGCTTGGTCTTGGCATTTACCAACAAAAGTTGTAGTGGAATTATAAGTATATTTACATCCTTACTAGAAATTTTGGGTTTATGCCCTGAGTATGGATCGCTTTTGTTATGGAGCATTTTACCCCAATATAAGATCTTTCACTGCTGAATTTGGATGCCCCAATGAGGATGCCTAACATCGGATAAAAAACTGAAAAAAAATAATGAACATTCAACAAAAAGAGTAAATTTAAAGGATTTAAAATACATATAACTCATGATTAAACCATTGCCGAAAGAGTATTAAATTAAGGACACATTAAGTATTTACATTAGAGCATTAACTGGTTTTATTTTCCCTTAGTATGTTTGTCTGTTTTGTGAATGTTTAGAGTAAACAATTTATATTGGCAAACGTGAAAATCAAAACTTATATTTAGAATAATAAAAATTAAGCATAGATGGAGCCACCAACTGATATTATATATAGCTAAAAACCAGTAAAATGCAATTATTTCAGATTCATACAATAGAACACAATGTGCATAAAATTAATGTAACGATACGACCGGTCGTTTTAAGTTCTATCATGTCATTTGGCGGTTTGAGATCATGAGTAGTTTCACTTCATGTATTATGACTTGCACGCGTGGTTGATTTCGATTTTCGAGAAGTTCAGAGTTGATTTGGAAGAATAATTCTCAATTCGGGAGCTTTAAGTTGAAAGAGTTGATCAGGTTTGACTTTTGAGTAAATGACCCCGGATAAGAGTTCTTGACGGTTCCGTTAGGCTCAGATGGTAATTTTGGACACGTCTGGATTTGGATTTGGGGTTCCGTATGTTAATTTGATGTCTTTTGGCGAAAGTTGGAAGATTGAAAGTTTGAAAGGTTGATAGGTTTGACCGAGAGTTGAATTTGTTGATATCGGATCCGGATTGTAATTCCAACAGTTGGTATAGCTCCATTGTATCATTTAGGACTTGCATGCAAAATTTAAGGTCATTGGGTTGATTTGGCATGGTCTGGCATAAGTTTTAGAAGTTTAAAAGTTCATTAGGCTTGAATTGATGTGTGATTCATGATTTTGAAGTTGTTTGGTGTGACTTAAAGCCTCGAGTAGGTTCGTGTTATGTTTTGGGAATGATTTGTGCAATTGGACGGGGACCTCAGGTGTGTTTCGGAAGTGTTTGGGTTGTGCCGCGCTCTTATTTGATGTTTCAGCGTCGTTTCTTTGGGTATAAAACTATATTGAGAAAAAGACCTTTTATTTGTGATTAGATGGAATCAGTAGATCCGTATCATAATTACGGATCCATAACAACAAGAATCATCGAATTTCGAGGTTGTGTGAGAGAGTTATGCCCATTTATGTCGGGAAAGATTGCTGGTTTCTGGTGCAAACCTTTGTTATTCGCGAAAGCGAGAAGGTTCCGCGAAAACGAAAAAGGATTTATGGGTTGACCGGTCAACGCGAAAAAATGCACTTCGCGAACGCGAAGGTGTCCCGCGAAGGCAAAGAATAAAAATTACCTGGACAATGTTTTAAATGAGCAAATTTTGACGTATTCCCTGATTATGTTTGTTGGTTATCATTTTTATCCACGTTTGGATTGTTGAAATTAGCTAGGGTTTTGAGCCCCGAAGTTATGAAAGGGTAAATTCTTTATTTGAGGGTCGATTCATGAAAGAAATTGGATGATTTTATGGATATATACTATATAAGTTATGAGTAGTATTTATTTTCAAAAATTTTCGGAATACATACGCGTGGGCCTTGGGTTGACTTTTTGGGAGCAGTTTTATTTCTAATTATTAATTACGAGTATTGGAGTATATTTTGATTGGCTTACACGTTGTTTCCTTAGTTTCGGATCGTTTGACATCGATTTGAAATGTTAGAAAGGCGTTGGAGCCGGTTATCAAATTTCGGAGCGAGCTAAGTCTCATGTCTAACCTTGTGAGGGAGAAACTACCCCGTAAGTATTAAATTTTCATTTGCTACTAGTTGTGGGGGTGTTACGTACACACGAGGTGACGAGAGTGCATACGTAGCATTATATTTATGTCCGGGTAGATTTAGGACTTTATCATGCAATATTTATATGATTTGAATTCAATTTGTTAGTTTAATTACTTAAATTTATAGGTTAAAACTGATTTGGGATTATGTTGGGCCGAGCTTCATTACCTTGAGTTGTCTGGCGAGATATTTGATTGTTTGTAAAACCCAAGCTTACTTTATGCTCCCGTTCTTGTGTTACAAATACGTGGCCCGTAATTCGATAAGTTTCTTCTCTTCCTGTGGATCGGGCCGAATGACTAGACAATATATTGGGATGCACCTATGGTTCGCACCGGTCGACCCTCAACAGTATACACACTATTTTGGATTGGGTCGTACGACCTCGACTTAACTCGTGCGCAATATTGTTAGGAGTCCAAATATTCATCAGATTTCCTTCTGATTGAGACCTGGCATTTATATAATATTCCTCATCTGTTTGAGATAGCAATTGATATTTCGTATATGTTGAGATATCATATGAGATTTAAGAAATTTATATTGTCACAATGTTGGAGGATTTTTGCTAGTTAAAGTTTTTACCTCATTATTGCTGTTGTGTTTCTTATTCATTTATAATTTAATAATTTGATTTATTGTACCACTAGTAAGTATCGATATCGACCCCTTGGCACTGCTTCTTTGGGGTTATGCTAGATACCTACTGAGTATGCGTTGGTTTACGTATTCATGCTACACTTCTGCATTTTATTGTGTAGGTATATTTTTGGTGGTCATTTGGGCGCAAGGACACGACTATTGAAGGGACTTTACGATGAGCTGCATCCCATGTTACGACCCGCAACACACGGAGTCTCCATCATATTCATTTATGTTATTTAGTATATTTTACATTCTAGACATATTTTGTATTAGTATTGTACTTTCTAGTAGATGCTCATGCATTTGGGACATCGAATTTTGGGATATTCTAGGTGATGTTTATGGATTTGTATAATATTGTCACATTTTATTTTTATATCTTACTAATAATGTATGTACCCATGATTTTCAATGCACAAATTTTTTTATTCAATAAAATCTAAAGATTTTAAAAGTAACAAAATGAATAATTCATATCATAGTTCACGTTGGCTTGCCTAACAGCGACACTAGGCGCCATTGTAACTTATAGCGGGAATTGGATCGTGACATGTACGATTTGCTTAAGTAAATTAAAGTGCAATATGTGTAGTTTAATAGCATATTTTAGAAATTATATTTAAATATTAAAAAAGTTATCAGTTAAATTCGGCTTTAATTCTAACATACCTCTTCCATTAATAACGAATCTGAAATCAAGTCAAGTCAAATTTTAAATTTGAGCTACTGAAAAGCAGCACTATTACAACATTACATCTTGATAAAAATGTCTTAAAGATACATGAATTATTTTAGTTTTCTGAATTTGTGGAAGAGAAAGAAGCTTTGAATTATAGATTATTTTTGAAAACGGGAGCCCACCTCAGTCCCAAGTGAATAGCATCTTTAAGTTGCATATCCAAATGGAACAATGCTACAGATCCAAAATACATTACTTCTTGATAAAAAAAATCTTATAATTATGTTGATTGGTTTTAAAATTTTAATTTGTGTAAGAGAAATTAACTTAAGTTATAGATTGAAATTTTTTTAAGATGAGTTGAGGGAAATCTTGAATAGCATAGTACAATGATTTAGATCCATTATACACTGCATTAATAACCCAACCCAAACTATATTAAATTTAAAAAAAAAAAATAGATCGAGGTCAACATTAATTCTTACTGGCATCTTCCATCTAAATCAAGTCAAGTAAATTTTTTTAACCGGGGCTCATACTCCTTGGACACGCCCTGTGGCATCCTGGCAAGTCTCTCAATGTCCAGCCCACGGTCGGCCCGGTGCTCTCGACAGCATCAAGTGACAAGCGTGCATGTGCCTCTGTCGCCGCAACGATAAACCAGCGCCATCGGCTGGCAAATGCCAACAGTGTCGCGCGCACAGACCATCATGTTTCCAACAACGCCGCATGCACAGACAATGTCGCGTGCGTAGATCCTAATGCCTAGCCAACACCCAACATCAGACAGATTCAAACAGCGACGCACACACAAACAATGCCGCGCGCGCAGACCCTTATGCCAAGTGCCAGCGCCCAGCCGCAGGCAGATGCAAATAGTGTCGTGCGTGCCGACATCACATCATGCACAAACCCTGCTGCTCAAGACAAAGTTGCTGCCAACGAACTTGTTTCTACCTTGTAGAAGGCTAAGTCCTTTTCATTGTAAATATAGAGTAGTTTTACTTCATTTACTTTTAGTGTGCTTCTACAACTTATTTAGGTCAAGTCATGTAACTTTGATTTATTTTTCTTAAGCATAATTAGTGGGGATCAATCACTCAAACGTTTCAAGCAAACAAATAATTCTCTATACTGGTGTCTCTCCCCCTCGACACCGCGTAGCCTTTTGTAATAACTTTCATTTCATCAATGCAATCATTTTTTATTTTCAATTGCTCATTTCAGTTCTTTCAGTTGCTCATGACATTGGTTCAATCTAGTCTAGCGTACGGAGGGGACCTCAGTTGGCTAACGACAATCGCACTGAGATCGATTTCTTAGCCTTACGTCGCCCTTCCAAGGAATCTCAGGAGGGCGATGCGTAATAGTTGGTATCAGAGCCTACGCTCGTCATCGGATGAGGGAACACATTGCCATTACCACCATTTCTGACAATGGTGAATTATGGGGATCACATCGAGGTCCTTGAAGAGACGGTTGACGTATTAAGGCCAATCGTGGATATGATGCATGATCTAAGAACCAGCCTAGTGCAAAGGTTGGATGATCTAGACCGCAGAATGCGGCAGGCTGAAGTTGACATAGCAAACATCTGTCGTGACTCTAAGGGAGATCGGCAAACGGAAGCCGTATAGGCAACCGAAAATCATGGCAAATTCGAGGACCTCCAATAGGAGAGCGCCGATGATTTAGCCCATGGGGAACTGGAGGCAGAGAGAATGACAACCATGCAGCAAACCATAGACAACTTGACAGGACAACTCAATGTTGTCAATGTTGTCAATGTTGTCCTTCAAGGCCTGCATAGAGGAGGCAAAAATCAAATCAAGGGTGCCATGAACATCACCCTTGTTCCACAAAAACTGAAAATTCCATAGCCAAAGCCATACAACCGAGCTCGGGATGCTAAAGAAGTGGAGAATTTCATCTTCCACATCGAACAGTACTTCGATGCCGTAGGAGACTTGGAAGAAGCCAAAAAGGTAGCAACTGCAGCCATGTATCTTCAGGTTGATGCTAAACTCTGGTGGCGATTGAAATACGAAGCCATCAGGGCCGGGGAAGATACTCTCAAGACATGGGTAGAACTGAAGGCAACCATACGCCAACAGTTCTTCCCCAAAAACGTGGAATACAATGCACAGAGAAAGCTGCGGGAACTCCGCCAGACCAGGTTAATGCGGGATTATGTGTGGGAATTCTCCGTGCTCATGATAATCATACGGGATATGGGGTACAAAGACAAACTATTCGCATTCGTAGAAGGTTTGAAACCTCATACTCGTATGGAGCTGAAAAGACAAAGGGTTGATACCCTGCCCAAGGCGATCCAAGCTGCCGAATGCCTTGGGGATTATCATATGAAAACTTAGAAGGATAGGCCTCATCCGCCTGTTCAAGGGGGATACAACGGGAGCCAACCTAGCAATGGTGGCCCTAGCAGAAATGAAGGAGATTGAAGTGCATCCAAATCTAAGACTCCTTCCTCAAGCAGCAATAGTGCTGCATCAGTCAACAACAATTAGGGGAGAAATCCCCCTTCAAAATGCCGTCATTGCAGCGGGAAACATTGGAATAATGAATGCCCACATATACAGATCAACGCTCATCAGACTATTGAAGATGGGTCTGATGACGACTCAGATGACACAGAGCAAGTAGTTGCCTTCAATGCAATTGTTGGCTCCATCCATGATACTTTAGCGAGAACCAATGCTGGTAACCCTAAGAAGAACGTATGCCCAATCGCTAAGAAAGGGAAAGATAAGGCGGATGAGAGTCCTTCTCCCACACAAGAGAGGACCTTAATGTTCGTCGAAATGAAAGTAAACGGCAGGCCCATTGGGGAAATGATAGACACAGGTGCTACCTACAACTACTTAGCCTCGACTCAGGTGGAGTGCCTCGGTCTAGTTGTGCAAAAGAGTATGGGTCATGTAAAGGCTATCAACTCACCACCCCAGCCCGTGAGTGGAATAGCCAAACAAGTGCCAATGAAGCTTGGCCCATACGAAAAAAGATTCAACCTACGTATAGAAATCATTGATGACTTCGAACTGACAGTGGGATTGGAATTCCTGAGGAAAACCAACACCATACAGGTACCATATGCCAACATGATCCTGATGATGGGAGAAAATAAGGCCCAACCCCACATCATACCATGCATACCCATAAAGATGGTCGCTGTCGAAGAAGGGAGTCAAAAGACATGAACCTATGCTTCTAGCTACCCTCATTATCAAGAATCAAACATCATATCATCGGAGTCAGATGACTGATGATGCCCCTCAATACGTGAAGACTTGTCAAGCATGCCAGAAGGACAAGTCGGAACGCTCAGCGTAAGCGGGACTCTTGGAGCCACCACTTGTCCCAAAGAGAGCTTAGGAAAGTGTTTCCCTGAATTTCATCACAGGATTACCCAAGGTCAGAGATCTTGCAACCATCTTGGTTGTGGTAGACCGGGTTTCCAATTATTCCATCTTCATAGCAACCCCACAGAACATATAGAAGATATAGCTCAACTCTTCTTCTCTCATATTGTCAAATATTGGGACCTGCCCAAAGACATCATTAGTGACTGTGACTCACGCTTCACTAAACGATTTTGGACCCATCTTTTTAGGTGCCTTGGATCCAAATTGATTCACAACTCAAGCTTTCATCAATAGTCAGATGGCCAAACAGAACGGTTTAATGACATGCTGGAGGAATATCTCTGCCACTTTGCAACCAAATCATAGAAGAATTGGGTGAAGCTTCTGGATGCTGCTCAACTGTGTTTCAATTCACAAAAGTGATCTAGTGCAAACAAAAGCGCTTTTGAAATTGTTATCGCGCAACAATCGCTACTCTCACAGATTGTGAATGCACCAAACATGCCAAAATCGCCTCAAGCTGCCAGTTTCTCGAAGGAAAGAGAGCAAACTTTGGAGATAGTGCGGAGCTATCTTGCAAAATCCCAAGAGAGGACAAAGAGGTATGCCGAACAAAACCTTTGCATTGTCCAACATCAAGCAGGATACAAAGTGATGGTAAAAATCCCAAAGCGGTACTTGTTTGCAACAAGGACCCATGACCCTAGCCTATTGCAAAAACACATCGGACCCTTGTCCATTGAAAGAAGAATTTGGAAAGACACATACCAGGTGAATACCCCAGCATGGTGAAAGATCCACCCAGCCTTCCATGTCAGCCGCCTCAAATCATTTCAGAAAGACATGGAGCATCATTCACAGAGCCACCTCACAAGACCGAGGGGAACATACCTCCAAGCCCTGATCAATCATCATCTTGCAAGTAAGGCTCCGAGGAAGTCGCCAACTCAGGTGGGGGAGAATTTCATGGGATTCTTTCTAGCCACACCCCATGACCTCTTGGACGCGCCCCGTGGCGTCCTGGCAAGCCTCTTAACGCCAAGCGCCGCGGTTGGCCCCGTAGTCTCGGCAGCGCCAAGTGACAAGCGCACATGGGCCTATGTCGCCCCACTGATAGTCCTCGCAAGCCCCATCGGCTGGAGAATGCCAACAGTGCCATGTGCACAGACAATGCTGTGCGCACAGACCATCATGTTGCCAACAACGTCGCACGCATATACACTGCCACGTGCACAGATCCTGATGCCTTACTAGCGTCCAACCGCAGACAGATTCAAACAGCATCATGTGCACAGAACCTTATGCCAAGTGACTGCCTAGCTGTAGGTAGATGCACATAGTGTCGTGCGCGCCGATAACACCGCGCGCGCAGACCCTCATGCTCAAGACAAAGTTGCTACCAACTGACTTGTTTCTTCCTTGTAGAAGATTAAGTCTTTTTCATTGTAAATATATTGTAGTTTTACTTTATTTACTTTCAATGTACTTATACAGCTTATTTAGGTCAAGTCATGTAACTTTGGTTTATTTTTTTAAAGCATTATTTGGGGGGGGGGTGTAAATCATTTAAACATTTCAAGCAAGCAAACAATTCTCAGTACTGGTGTCTTTTCCCCTCGACACCGCATAGCCTTTTGTAATAACTTTCATTTTATCAATTCAATAAAATTTCATTCTCAATTGCTCATTTTTGTTCTCTCAATTGCTCGTGACATTGGTTTTCCCGTACGACACTGACAATCTAGTCTAGTGTACAGATGGGACCTCAGTTAGCGGACGACAATCGCACTGACATCGATTGCCTAACATTACGTTGCCCTTCTAAGGACTCTCAGGAAGGTGCCGCTAACCGTTAGCATACTATACTTTTAAGATGAGTCGTTTCATTTAAAGCATGATGTTGGTAAAGATTGGTTTCATATTCGTTGTTCATCATATGACATCCACTAGTAAGATTTCATCTTGCTTATATTTATATGTGATGACTCGGTATGTCATTTATAGTTT
The DNA here is from genome assembly GCA_005239505.1 of Nicotiana paniculata. NCBI lineage: Eukaryota > Viridiplantae > Streptophyta > Magnoliopsida > Solanales > Solanaceae > Nicotiana > Nicotiana paniculata. Next base: position 13,786 of record MDKI01161892.1, on the reverse strand, counting down.
TAACCTTCAATTATGTATTTTGAAATCTCGATTAGCTCCATTTATAATTCCTCGAATTGCGTGCAGTATATGTCTTTTTCCGGAAGGATTTTATGTAAAAATTGACAAAAATGGAAAATCGTGCCTTAAAAACTCATTTGAGTTGACTTTGATCAACGTTTTGAGCAAACATATATGGATCGGTGTTTTGAAGGTCCAAGTGCGTCTGTATCATGATTTGGGACTTTGGCGTATGCCTGGAATCGATTTCGAAAGTCCCTAGCTTGAATTATCGCCATTTGTTGAAACTAGAAGTTTAAAGATTTAAAGAAATTCCAAGTTTAAGCGTAGTTTGACTTTGCTGCTACCGGGTCCAGATTTTGGTTTCGGAACTTGATATAAGTTCATTACAGTATTTATGACTTGTCTACAAAACAAAATGGAGTTGATTTGATGTGATTCGGACTTTCGGTTAAAAAGTTGCATGTTTTTAAGTTTCATTAAAAAAATCATTCATTTCGGTGTCCGATTAGCATCTCTAGGTGTTATTTTGGTATTTTGATCATGCGAACGACTTCGTATAATATTTTTGAATTTTTGTGCACGTTTGATTTAGAGCCCCGAGTGCTCGGGTGAGTTTCTGATAGGCTTCAGAGTGGTTTTGGACTTAAGGAAATTGCTGGTTCTGGTGCAGGTCTCTGACTTCACAATTGCGTGGTCAGTGTCGCATTTGCGAACATTCATGTATTCTATGAGGTTCGCATTTGGGAACAAGTAGTTCACATTTGCGAAGTGGTACATGGGAGGGTGGTTCGTATTTGCGATTGAATGGTCACAATTGCGGAAGTCCAAGTTCGCATTTGTGAACAAAACCATCGTATTTGTGATGGAAGTAGAGACGGGGGATCTTCACATTTGATAAGGCTTTCTCGCAATTGCGAACCTCGGGTGGCAATTGCGGGGTTCGCAATTGCGAACCCCAGGTCGCAATTGCGACATCTACGCTTGGACAAAAGAAGGGAAAACGAGAATTAGCTCATTTCTTTCAAGTTCTCAATCCTAAACACCTTAAAGGTTATTTTCCCAAGAGATTTTCTTCAAATTCATTTCCAAGTGACTATAATCTATTCTCTTTCAATTACCCATTACATTTCATAAGATTTCAACATCAAATCTAAGATTTCCATGGTAGAAATTTGGGATTTGGGTAGAATTAAGAATTTTTATAAAATTGGGATTTAGACCTTGAATTGAGGTTGTATTTAGAATTAGATTGCATAACCAGGCTCAGGGGTCCTAGGGTTTTGACCAAGCGGTCCTAGGGTTGACTTTTTCAATCATGATCTAAATTGAACCTGTTTCATTCGTTGGTAGTTTCTAAGACTTATTTTGAATTGTTTAGTTAATAATTTACTAGATTTGGTTTGTTTGGAGGCTTGTACGAAAGTCAAGGATGTGGTTGAACTTTGAGTTGATTGTAGAGTGAGTTAAGTGTTGGGTCTAACCTTGATTTGAGGGATGAGGAATCCTTGAGCTATGTGATATGTGAATTTCATGAGTAGCGGCATATATGCAAGGTGACGAGTGTCTATAAGCCGTCAATTGCTTGTTTCCTTGTATACCTGTATTTCATTAATTATAGCATTCCATGTCTTGATTGTTACACGCCTCAATTGCTTCTTATGTTTTAATGTGCTGCTTTTCATTTATTATTCTCACATGATAAATGTTAACCTCTTTCATGCTCCCATGCTTAACTGATACTTGCCTTAATTGTCGTACTTGTATCCTTTAACTGTCATATATTCGAATTGCCCTGTTGTTCAGTATTAATATTAGCTCTTCATAATTTGGTACGAGCTTCCTTCTTGATTTGTAGCTTTCATATTCGTTAATTGTAGAGATTCAAGTTATTAAATTGATTGCACTTATTGATTTATTTATGGATCGCATTGCAATCGCAACAGGAGGAATAAGGGAGGATTTATATTGATACGGTGGGATCGGGTTACGTGTCACAACAGGTGAAATACGGATGGTTTGATATGGTGAAATAAGGGTAAATTATGATATTGACACTATAAAAAACAACAAATTTGTGACCGTCAAATCGGGCGAAAATCGTATTTTTTTGACGGATTTCTGACTAAAAAGTGCCAGTTGAAAAACACATGGTCGCAATATATCTGCGACAAATTCAGTCACAAATTGAAAAATACAAGGACATTTGAATTTAAGCCATTTGTAATCGAATTAGTCGCTAAATTTGTGACTGATTTAGTCGCTGTCCAGAAATATAAAAAATAAATACAAATTAAAAGTTTTGACTGATTCCGTCGAAAAATTTAATAATAAATTTAACTTTTAATTAATTATTTCGACTGACACAATAGTAAATTTTGATTATTAATTAATTACAAATTTCAGAAATTCTCCATTTGCGGCAGCCGCAAATCTTAATTACATTTTATTAGAAAATTTTAATTTGCGACTGAATCAGTCGAAAATCTGGGTATTCCTGCTGAAATTTACAACTGATTCACTCACAAATCCAGGCAATTTTAAGAAGAATTCTGCTGTATTTTTAATTATACCACATGCAAAATAAAACAGCCAACCAATTCCAAACACCTAACAACCAACCAAAAACCTAATATAACAATCCAAATTCAATACTTACCACAAAAAAAATAGTAATATTTATAACAATTCAACCAACTAATCAAACAACCAACTATCAAACAACATAAATTAAACATGTCTCTAACTTCAACTCTAAAACATTCAAATAGCCCATTCAAAATCAGTCCCCTCCTCAAACTCAGACTCAGACTCCATTGCAGCTCCTTTCTTGCTTTTCATTTTTAACAATTTTTGGATCAAAGCCTGAGTTTCTTAAAATTCTTGCGACATTTGATCCACTTTTTGACGCATAGCTTTCATGTCTTCTTGGAAAACTGGTGCCCCAGTGAATAATGCTGCTGGTGGACGACTAGAGGATGACTGTACTCCAATCTCGTGGACTCGATCTTTATTTATTATTTTCAAGAGAAATAAAGAAAAGAAAGTAAAAGAAGTAAGAAAACAAACACACAACTTTCAAACTAATACCAAAATAGATAATTAGATAATATTTATACCTTTATTCACGCCACCAGTCGCATGTGTCCAAATTGCAGTCATATCCTCCAGGGCCGCCTGAGTTCCTTCAGGCTAAGTTTGTCGCGATGCATCAAGATAAATATGATACTTGTCCTGAAATAAAAATAATACATGTTATATAAATAAAATAAACCAAGAGGGAAAAATAATATATTATTGGTGTTAGGATCATATAAATGTCTCTGAAGCACGTGATTCGACCAATCCTTTTCTTGTGTCGTCCTTCTTCTTTTTCTTATGTTTCTCTACAAAGAACTCAGCATAAGCCACATCTCTTCCACGTTCCTTGTCCTGAAAATTAAGAAGTGATTAGAGATATGTAACGACCTGAACGGTCGCTTTGAACTCTAGCGCGTCGTCCGGCGGTTGGAGGCTGTGAGTAGCTTCACTTTAGGTTTTGTGACTTGTACGTGTGGTCGGAAGCTAATTTCGGAAATTTCAGAGTTGATTTCGAAAGAAAATTCTAATTTCAGGAGCTTTAAGTTGGAAGAATTGACTAAGGTCTGGCTTTTGAGTGAACGACCTAGGAATAAGGATTTGAAGGTTCCAATGGGTTCATATGATGATTTTGGACTTGGGCATATGTTTGGGTGGAGTATTGGATCACCCTAGAGCATTTCAACGCTTGTTACGGAAGGTTGGCATTTTGAAGGTTTAAGATTCCCAAGTTTGGTTTGAAGTGGGATATAGTGTTATCGATGTCTGTTTGTGATTCCAAGCCCTGGAATGGATTCGTATTGTGATTCATGACTTGTACACAAAGTTTGGCGTCATTCCGAAATGTTTTGGTATGGTTCGGACACGTTCGTCGAAGTTTGAAAGTTCGAAAGTTCAAAGAAGGATTTCGATCGTCGATTCGTAGTTTCGATGTTGTTTGGCATGATTTGAGGCCTCGACTAAGTTCGTAATGTGTTTTAGGATGTGTTGGTATAATTGGTCAAGGTCCCGAGGACCTCAGGTGGATTTCGGATGGTTAACGAATCAGATTTCTGGACTTAAGGAAAGAGCTGGAGAATTTTGGTTGCTGGTGCAATCGCTTATGCGGAAGCTTCATCGCAGAAAGGACCTCGCAGAAGTGAGTCAGTGAACCACATAAGAGTCTTTGAGTGAACTGGGCAGGGGTCGTAGGTACGAAGAAATTCCCGCACCTGCGTGATCGCAAATGCGACCACTGGAGCGCAGAAGCGGATTTTTGCTAGGGAAGGCTAGGACTACCGATGCGATCGAATTCCGCAGAAGCGGAACCGCACCTGCGGATGAAGCGTCGCAGAAGCGAAGGCACAAAAGTGCTGGAGGGGCCGCAGATGCAAAGGTTAAGGGGCCTGAAGGGAACTGCAGAAGCAGAGTTTGTGGCCGCACCAGCGGAACCGCATAAGCGGCCAAGTGACCCCAAGTGCGGTGATCGCTAGGCAAAGGACTTGGTTTTATACAGGATTTGGCCCATTTTCTTTCATTTTCACTTGGTTGGGGCGATTTTTGGAGAGTTTCAAGGGGAGAATTTTCGTCATGTATGGTAAGGTAAGTTATTCTCGCCTATTGTAAGTTAAATACATGGGTTCTACAAGGATTTAAACATGAAAATTAGTAGAAATTGTGGGATTTTGGTAAAACAAAACCTTGAATTTTTTTTTATTTGACCACGAAATTGGACATGGAATTAGGATTAAATTATATACTTGAGTTCGTAATGTTATGGGTAATGATTATCTTCGAAAATATTCAAAATTCGGGCACGTGGGCCTGAAGAGTGACTTTATTGACTTTCCGAGCGGAGTTGGGAATTGTCATTAATTGATTAATTATGGGTAATAGAGTATATATTTATGGATTTACACATTTTTTTGACTAGTTTTGGAGAGACGGGCATCGGTTTAAGGTGTTTGAGTGGCGTTGGAGCCGGTTATGAAACTTCGGAGCGAGGTAAGTCTCATGTCTAACTTTGTGAGGGCAAAACAACCCCTAGGTGATGTATTTCATATGTGCTACTTGTTGGGGGGTGGGGGGGATACGTATGCACGAGGTGATAGGAGTCCGTCCATATCTAAATTCATGTTATTGTCTGGGTAGACTTAGGTTCACACCATGCTATAACTGTACTATTTGAATAGTCCCTTGACTATTAAATTACTTTATTTTACATTATGACTTGATACTAGACTTGCATAGAGTGATAGACTTGCTATTGTAAAGTTTTAACGGGCTTCATGATTTGCCGCGGAATATTTGTGCTCCTCTAACAAATTTCTCCCGCATTATGCGTTTTCATCGAAAGGTTTCCCTATAAAACTTTTTAACTCACACGCCTATTTGTGAGTGGGGTCAGGGACCCATTAAAGCTTCTTATTCGAATGGGATATGGTTGTTCGCCTCGGCATAATAGATGTATCTATGATTCGTATCGTTCGACCCTCGCGAGTGCATATATTATGATGGGATCAGGTCGTACTCCTCGACATTTCTATTAATACTCTTATGAAATCGTACGTAATAATTGACAAGAAGACAATATATCTGCGAGTTACCAAATTTGAACTGCGACGACCTATCTGGTGATATCCATTATAGATTCTCCGATTGAGGAGGTAATTACTAGTTAAGAACTTGAGTTATTGCTGAGAGGAGAATTGTACCACGTATTTATACTTGTTATTTCGTTTATTTACTTTAGCTCACATCTGTTTACTTCTAATGTATCTGTCTTAGTGGACCACGAGTAAATGTCGATGTCGACCCCTCGTCGCTACTTCTCTGGGGTTAGGCTAGATACTTACTGGGTACACATTTGTTTACGCACTCATGCTACACTTGTTGCACTTATTGTGCAGGTACATATATGTCTGGTGGTCTTTGGGCGCAAAGGCGTGGCTATTGCGGGGACTTCACCGTGAGCTGCATTCCATGTTATAATCCCCAATCTGCAGGTCTCCATCAGAGTAATTTATATTCTTCTGTCTAATTTGCATTCCAAACAGATGTTGTCACGACCCAAAAATCTATTAAGGTCGTGATGGCGTCGGACCCCATCGTTTGGCAAGCCAATCATTAACTAGTTGAAATAAATTAATGTTTTAATATTTTTGAAATCATTACCTTTAACTTATTACGTAATAACTAAATAAAAATTCGTTAAACAAACAAGATGGTTTAAATATTCCATTTTAGCAAATATATATCCCAAACACATCCCAAAACCCGGTGTCACAAGTGCATGAGCAATTTCCAAGAATTTATACAATCATTACAAAGCTTGTCCGAGATACAAATTGGACAATGAAATATAAAACAAAATGAATACAATACGAGGGAGACTCTGTCAGCTGCGGATCGCCTGCGGATGATACAATTCGCCTAAGTCTCCAAACCAGCCACATCACTGTGAAAGTACCTGTGTAATAAAAATGCACAACAAGTGTAGCATGAGTACAAAAACAACGTGTACTGTAAGTCACCCGCCTAACATCAGAGAGGTAGTGACGAGAGGTCGTATTAGACACTCACTAAGGTCCAACAAATTAATTTAACACAATATGATATCAGTATAGGCATACGAGGATGATAAAACAATAAGCATTACGGATAAATGTAATTCAAATAAATACTGAAAGTAAACAAACATGTACTACTTCCTCATTTCCCCCCAAATACCTTAAACAAACAATTACTTCTTTATTTTCCCCCAAATATCTTGTCACTTCAAAATTCATGAAAAACGTTTAACAATTTAGCATGCGCATATGGGATAAGGAAAACTGGCCTGAGCCATCATAATAATCATCTATGTGCACTACCGAGGGTCGAACGTCCCGAACCATAAGTGCATCTTTGCCATAAAATAGTCAAATCTATGCACTGCCGAGAGTCGAACGGCCCGAAATAAGTGCATCTTTCAATCCGCCGTGGCGTACGGTCCGCTCCCATGAGAGTGAGGGAAATAACACCCCGCTCGCGCAATGTAAATTGCAAAGCGGTCACATGAAGTCATGCACAATCAACAATCCACCTGGACTACGTCGGGAAAACAAATATTCAAGTAAATAAAAAATTTCTCTTTTAAAAATCACCAAATAGTATTTAAATCCGTTTTTTCAAAATTCATTTGCCAAGCTTGATTAATATTCAATAATATAACCTTATTCGGAATACAACTATCCACGGATGAGTCAATTCTATTTTAAATGATTAAGAAGATACACTCTAGTTTTCGTAGGAAATAAGTTACAAATTCAATAGCATTATCAGTCTAATATCATTGGCAGGATCACATGTACAACACGTAAGGCATGCTGGTGGGTCCTAGACTACCTGGACATGGCATAATAGTAGCTACGTACGGACTCCCGTCACCTCGTGCGTACGTAGCCCCTGCAGATAGTGGCACATACTTAATTAGATTACCTAGGGGGACAATTCCCCCTCACAAAGTTAGAAAGGAGACTTACCTCGCTCCGAAATTCCATAACCGGCTTCCAAGCCCTTCCGACGACTCCAATTGAGGCACAACGCCCCAAAACTATTCAAATAACGGGCAAACCTACAAAAATTCACTCTAATACTTCTAACAATTCAAATTATATAAGTTCTCAACTCCGCTCGAAAAGTTGAACAAAATGCCCTCGGGCCCACGTGCCCGGATTCTGAAATTCTCGAAGATAAGTTCTACCCAAAGCTTTACTAACTCAATTATACAATTTACTCTAATTTTCATGCTCAAATTCATGGTAAAAGTCCAAAATTCCAAATTCTAAGTCTTCCTCAAAAATCCCAAATTTATACTAATTTTCCAGATTTAAATCCATGTAAAATCACATATTTAACTCAAAAATAGGAAGAAATCACTTACCTAGTGTTGCTTGGTGAAAATCCCTCCTTGAGCTCTCCAAAATCCTCCAAACCAAATGAAAGAAATGGGCCAAAACTCGTGTTTAAAACAATCTGGCCAGGCTTTATCGAGTTATACCTTGCGCTGTGCAGGTTTTACATCCAATTATAATTTTTCCTTATTGTACACCTTCTTTTAAAATGCCCGTAACTCCTTGTAGAAATATCCAAATGACAAACAATTTGAAGATTTAGAAACTAGACTCGAAGATCTTTAATTTGATAGGTTTTACACAATATAACTCTTTATATATTCCGAGATATGAGTTTCTAAAGTCGGGTCCATGCATGAGAAAAATCTATCGAAACTGCTTTATCAGCCATCTTCAATCGATCATAACTTTATGATAAAATGTCCAAATTATGAATGGTTTAACTTTGTGGAAACTAGAATGCCAGAGATACAGTTTTTATGTTTTGCACATTTTCAGATTCCTTATATATTCTTATATATACGCCTCCAAATTTAGCTCTTTCATGCATCAGTTCCTGTCCAAAACAGATTTGCAGCAGAAATTTCAGCAGCTATTTTGGCCCGAAATCCATTCCGTTAACCTTCCGAAATTCACCCGAGGCCCTCGGGACCTTAAAAAATTATACCAAAATTTCCCAAAACATGATACGAACTCGCTCGTGGCCTCAAATCACATCAAACAACGTCGAAATCATGAATTGCACTCCAATTCAAGCTTTATGAACTTTGAAATTTAAAACTTCTATATCCGATGCCTAAACCTATCAAATCACGTCCGATTGACCCTAAATTTTGCACACAAGTCATATTCGACCTTACAGACCTGCTCCAACTTTCGGAATCGGAATTGGAATCTTACACACCGTATCAACTACCACACGAGGTACCAGAACATGACTGCATATCTTTGTTGAATTAGCACCATGCACCGCATAATTCATCATCTAACCACAATGACACCCCCTGAACCTTAATAGCCAATATTCCACGAATCCGATGCTCCCAATGCACCTTATGATATATATATACATCCTGCTATAATGCTGGCGATACCACCACAATGGAGGAGACGTGTAGAAATTTCTAACCAATTGCAGAGTTAACCAAACATTGAATCTTTCCCCTTTGACTAAAATCATCATCTCATTATGAACCAAATAATGGTAATTGTCCTGTATTATACTTCACATAATCTTATCGCACCGATCCCTGATCTATAAATCTCATCTCACCCAGTATGAACTGCTCAGTCAACAAATCACCCCCAGACATGACCATCAGTCTCACACGATGCCACAATGCGCCAATAGGCCGTAACTCGAACACGATACGTAAGGAAATGACTCAGGAAGGGACTACTCGACTCACACAACTAACATGGATTTCCTTATAAAATAGGAAGCAAAACACAAGAAAAATAAATATAGGAACCTCACTCAACATCACCGTGTTGCGGCGTGCAACCCAATCCAAATAACATACCCGTGGAGGTGTGCCACCCGATCCCATCATAAAGTTCACATAAGGAGATATACACGGAGCTGAATTGCTCACCATTACAAATTTCTGAATAACGGTCATAAGCACGCCAAGTGCATAATACCATACCAGGGAGACTAATAGAGCCATATGCTACAAAAATTAAGCACAACTGAGGTGCGATATATATATATATATATATATATATATATATTTATATATATATATACTCTGAATCTCAAGAGCCCTCCTGCTCACATAACATCATCATTACGCTAAATCTTAACACATAGGAATTTCTCAAGCCGTTTCACAACTCACACAGCACAATAATAACCTTACATGAAATGAATGAAGACAGAACAACATCCGATATTCCAGCACCCCTCCTTGAGGAGCGTTATACTGAAAGGAATACATCTGCCTCACATGAAGCCCATAATACTGTTTAAACCCATTCACACACTTCTAGCTGCTTTTGCTTGCACCGAACTAGGTTGATAGCCTTACCTGGGTCCATAATAACCCACTTCTTCTCATAACACGCAAGAACAACCATCATAGCCGGGACAAACACCCCACAATCCACAACACAATGAACTGAATGCCTCCTAAGCATAAATTCTCACACAAGCAATATTACACTTACTTATACTCAATCTAAATCTTCAATCCATTACGCGACTACATGTCACACTTATACAATCTTCCCGTGGTCACGCTCCCACGACCCTCCACGAGGTAGCAAGTCTGCATATCCATACCACCGACCACACTAATAAAGAAAAACACATCAAGAACCCAGGACCAGGATACAAAGCCTCTTTCACCAAACACCAGCTTACTCTAGACATTCAAATCCTTTCTTCTTGCTCACCCGAGCTCATGACATCCTTGTCAACACCGAACCACAATCTTGATCCTTACTTCCAATTACATACTGCTTACTGCACCTGCATGACAATATGAGATAGCGCATGAATTCCATCATAACTCTTGAACCACTAATAGGGTGAACACCCCGTCATATAGAAACCCCAACAACACACGAGTGAATTCTCACAATCACAAAACAGGAAAATCCATAGAGAATAGTCTATACCCCCATGATCCTTCCGGGATCCGCCTACAAGCCATAATACTTGAATGCTTCCAAATAAATCCATTACGGCGGCCGACAAGTTTCGCACACACCGGCAAAAACCACATGCATAACTTAATCACATTGAAGGAACTGATCACTGTCGCACATGTGCCATTACAACCATGGCTAACCAATCTATCTTCTTTTAATCATCCTTAATCACCTTAGAAACAATAGTAACCCCATGAGAAGATAATCCTGCAACCCAATTGCAGGCAATGAGACTCTCCCACTTAGCCCGAAGCTACTCCTTGCACCACTCTGGACCCTACTGAAATCCTTCTAAATTCTTCTATTGGCATTCCCTAAATACTCAAGTTCCCTAGCATCATTCACTTATTCATCCTCCCACCGAATAACCACTAGAATTCCTTGCAAAAACTTGCCAACTACACGACCGCTAACTTGCCCACAAGAGATAACCCACATGTGGAAATTACCAACTGACACCTTCCAACGACGCTGTACTGCACACTCTCTACAACATCAATACCCTATCCTAAGCCTATTCTCATTCACCAACTTTACTAGTCTGTCTGTCCTTCATGGACATCTACTAAATGCGCTACAATATCTTCTAATTCACCACTATGCTTCCGCTCCCCCACTTTGGTTAACCTCATTCCTATAAGCACTACTTGACTTCCTTTTCTTACGCCTGGCGTTTTATAAATTTAGCAGCCGTCTGACACTTCTCACATGTCTCCCTTCATCGTATGCTTCCCAATTCAATATCATTCTCTGTACCTCTTAAACTAGCAGATCACCACGACTTCAAACTCTCCGAAGATCATCTTTCTCGAGTTGCCTTCATTAGAAATAACTATTCACTTCTGAACCACCACACACCACAATCTCTGACAACCGCTTCTTCAATACTACTTCACAACACTCTGACCCAATGCAACCGAAGAATTATAACACCGGTGAACTTAACACATTCTATTCGATCAAAATAGCGATACCACACCACAAATGAAAACTCCACCTCGCTTGATAACACCAAGTCTTATTATTTTATCCCCCAGACTTGAACATTCATAGTCCAATTGCCCTTCCTCCGCCGGAACTAGAATACCGAAATCTCGAAATTACGCTCTGAGAAGACCTCCCTTCAAGTCATTCATTACCCCGACATATGGGCAAGCATTCTACCATCATATCAACACCGCGCGATAACCAATCGTAAGCATCATAACAATCTGAGCATAACCTCAACGTTCTCAGAAACAAAGCAACCGAACTGAAACAACATAATATTCTTCTGCAGGGCAACAACAACAACCCCAACCAATTATACATGGAAAACATATCGCACTATATCCGTAGCACCATTTCAATTCCTCAAATCCACATTTCATAGCAAGCGTTTCGCGACGTATAAGATTGAGTAGGAAGAACATAGACATAAGCCTCAAAGGAATCGAATCGCACAATGAGGAATCAAGAAGGGAAGTACTCCTAACAGCCCTGTAGTGTCACGACCCCAGTTCGTCCTCCGTGAACATGTCGTGACGGAACCTAGTCCCTATAACTAGGTAAGCCTAGCAATGCAGAATAACAACATAATTTCGAAATAATTAAATAAAAGAAAGTTGAACACTCTAAAAGAAAGACTGTATATAAACGCCACTTGGCATATACAACCCAAAATAATACGAGAATCTACAACATCACCCCCAAAACCTGAAAACTCACGGGAACCACAGGCTAACGGAACATAATACACTGCTCTAACTCCAGAATGTCTATACAAGTGTAAGGAAGGATAAACTTTTCACAAAAAGCTGGAATAAGACAGAGACTCCTAGTCTGCGGACGGGGCAGATATACCTAGAAGTCTCTGTTGTATCTCCCAACCTCGGGGATAGTGCGCCTGAGTGGAGGTACCTGGATCTGCACATGAAAGGGCATGAGTACACCACAACGGTACTCAGTAAGTGCCAAGCCTAACCTCGGCCGGGTAGTGACGAGGAAGGTCAGGGCCCTACTAAGGTCAAACAATATAATAGAGATTTATAGTATGAAAATAGGCGGTAATAATGAGTACAGGAGTGAAATAAGACAGGTCAAACAAGGCAATAACGAAAAACACAAGAACCGAGTAAACACAGAATATGTACAACATAATAAAAATGGTAACAATGAGGATCTCCTAGGATACCGTCCTGTAGTCCTTTTCTCAACTGTCCAGTGGATCTCCCGGGATACCGTCCCGTAGTCCATCATATGTATATTTGAAGGATCTCCCAGGATACTGTCCCGTAGTCCTTTTCTCAACTGTCCAGTGGATCTCCCGGGATACCGTCCCGTAGTTCGTCATATGTATATCCGAAGGATCTCCCGGGATACCGTCCCGTAGTCCAACTATCAATGTGCAGGGGGATCTCCCGGGATACCGTCCCGTAGTTCGTCATATGTATATCCGAAGGATCTCCCGGGATACCGTCCCGTAGTCCAACTATCAATGTGCAGGGGGATCTCCCGGGATACCTTCCCGTAGTCCCAAAGTAAATACGCAGGGGGATCTCCCGAGATACCGTCCCGTAGTACCAAAGTAAATATGCAGAGGGATCTCCCGGGATACCGTCCTGTAGTCCCAAAGTAAATATGCAGGGGGATCTCCCGGGATACCGTCCCGTAGTCCCAAAGTAAATACGCAACCATAACAAGAAGACATTCAGAATTAGAGTGCCAAAAATACAAAGCAAAAATTAAATTCTAGACTAACATGCTTCACGTAGTACAATTAAAGCAATTTAAGAAAATAGGCAATTTAGGGCAGCTAGTCATGCTTTTCTAAGCTAACATAGACTATAATTGCAAGTAGAATAAAACAGGTAAGAAAGAAACTCAGTCTGAATATTTAAAGTAAAATTGGGTTTTCAACAATTAGCACAAGCACGCGCTCGTCACCTCACGTACATGGCATTCAATTACCAAATATGACATTCCAAGGGAAAAGGTCCCCCACACAAGGTTAGACAAGCCACTTACCTCGAACCAGCTCAATATCAACTTGAAACCACACGTTTTCCACGAGTATCCGACTCCAAATGGCCAAAATCTATATAATTCAATTACATATCATAAATAACATCTCATGTAACTGATTATACTGTTTAATTCAAGCTAAGGCGCGAAATTATGTAAAATGACCAAAACGCCCC
>MDKI01248101.1:0-25123 GCA_005239505.1 Nicotiana paniculata | reverse complement strand
TTTCAAAACCTATATTTCATGTTTCTTTTAAATAAGGATTTTACCACTTTCCTGAGAAAAACTATTTTCTTGATAAAATACGGATTTATTATGCGGATATGTGTAAATTTGGGTGCCCGAGTCGCATAAGTGATTCGCGAGCAGGATGACCCTGTATTTGTGTGTGTATTCATATGAGCACCTGAGTCGCAGGTATGATTCGCAAGTAGGCTAGCCCCGTATTGTTTTAACCGCGTCGCATGATCGATTCGCGAGCGGGGCAGATAGATGCATCTTTGGTTCGAGCCGATCGACCCTTCGGCAGTGCACAATTTATTATTGTTGGTCCACGCCGTTCGAACCTCGGCATTTCCTGTGCATGATAATTGCTGCGTAGTTGCTATGATATTGCCTGATTATTGGCCTGAAATATTAAATTATCGATTGAAATGACAGAGATTTAAAGTTATTAAAAAGACTTTTGGAAGAATTTGTTCCTTCCCATCAATTTATTATTATTTGATTAAATCACCATGCTGATTAATAGTTAATATGACGAAGATATAAAGTGTTAACGTGAACGGAGTTGAAAGATATTTAAATCCTGTTTTATAAATTGCCTATGATAAACCATGCTTAGTGTCATACCTAAATATTCTAAATTGACCTTTATTATGTCTAATTTGACCTCTCGTCACTACCTCTCAGAGGTTAGGCGCGCGACTTACTAAGTACACATTGTTTTTGCACTCATGCTACACTTTCTGTGCATTTTTATTGCACAGGTACTTTTATAGAAATGTGGAGGATTTAGAGATTTAGGCGAGCTGCATCATCCGGAGGCGATCCGCAGTTGACTGAGTCTCCTTCGTACTGTATTTATTTCATTTAAAGTTCCTTGTCCAATTGTTTTTCGGACAGGCTTGTAATGATTGTTAAATTCTTAGAAATTGCTCATGTACTTGTGACACCGGGTTCTGGGATATGTGTTGGGTTATAATTGCTTAAGTGTAATCTTTAAACCATTGTTTTAATTAACAGACTTTTATTTGGTTATTAAGTAATGAAGTGAAAGGAAGTGTTTTCATAAATGTTTTAAACCGGAAAGTTATTTCAATTAATTAATTATTTGGCTTGCCTGACATTGATGTTCGGCGCCATCACAACTGTAGGGATTTTGGGTCGTGAAAACATGGTATCAGAGCGCTAGGTTACCGTAGGTCTCACGAGTCATGAGCAAGTCTAGTAGAGTCTTGCGAATCGGTACAGAGACGTCTGTACTTATTTTCGAGAGGCTACAGGGCTGTTAGGAGTACTTCCCTTCTTGATTCTTCATCGTGCGAGTTGATTCCTTTGAGTCTTATCCCTATGTTCATTCCTACTCAATCTTACACGTCGCGAAGCGCTTGCTATGGATCAAGAATTTGAGGAATGAAAATGGTGCTATGAATGTAATCCGAGATACTTCCATGTGTAATTGGTCGTGGCTGTTGGTATGGCCCTGCAAAAGGGTAATATGTTATTTCAGCTCAGTAGTTGTGTTTTTGGGAGCCTTAAGGTTGTGCTCGGGTAATGATGATGTTTGCAATTGATTTTCGTGCGGTGTCGATATGATTATTGAACGTTTGCCCGTATGTTAGGGGAGATGAATGGTTTGAAGGGAGGTCTTCTCAGAGTGTGATTTTGAGATTTCATTGCTTTTGTGCCGACAGAGGAAGGGTATTTGGTTATGAATGGTCTGGTTGGGGTTGATAAGGTAGTAGGACTTGATGTCTTCAAGTGAGATGGGATATGCACCTGTGACGTGTCATCGTCGTCATTTATCAAATGGAATGTGTTAATTTGTCGATGCTATGGGTTCTTCGGTTGCGTGGGGTCAGAGCATTGAGAGGAAGCATTGAAGAATGCGGTTGGCAGAGATTGTGAGGTGCAGTGGTTCAGTGCCAGATATAGGTTTAATAGAGGCAGCTACAGAAGAGATGATCTTCGGAGAGCTTGAAGTCATAGTGATCTGCTGGTTTGGGAGCTACAAAGAATGATCCTGGAATGAGGCTAGGTGGTGGTTCCATTTCTAGGAGGCCAGGTGTAAGAAGCGGAATTCAAGCAGTCGCAAAGTGGGGGAGCGGCAACACAACTTGGAATTTGGAGATATTGTCGCACATTTAATGGATGTCCATGAGGAGCAGACGGACTAGTAAGTTGGTAAATGAAGCAGGGCGTAGGATGGGGTATTGAAGTCGCAAAGAGCGTGCATTTCAGCGTCGTTAGAAGGTGTACGCGGGTGATTTCCAAAGGTGGGTTGTCTTCTGGGAATAGGTTAGCAATGACGGGGTTGGCAGGTTTCTGTGAGGGGTTCGAGTGGCTAGTCGGTAGGAGGCAGAATGTGAGAATGATGCTAGGGAATCTGAGTATTTTGGGAGTGCTAGCAGGAGGATCTGGAAGAGTTGAACGGATTGGTTGAAATAGATCGCGTTATCAAAGGAGAAAGGATCTCAGCAGGGTTTAGAGTGGTGCAAGGAGTTGCTTCGGGTTAAGTAGGGGAGTCCCACCATCTGCAGTTAGATCGTAGGATTGTCTTCGCATAGGGTTGAGGATGTCGGCGTGTTGGCAAGTCATTTCAACTAAGGAAAAAAGGAGTAAAATGGTAATTGTGCATGGGATTTGATGAATATGTGCAAAAGTTGGCCCTGTCGGATCAGGGTTAGGCTTTGGAAGATTCAGAATTTATGCTTAAGGCATGGGCGAGTTGTAAGGATAGTGACTCAATCACGTGTTTCATTGAAAAAGGTGTTCCTGTGCTAGGAGATCCTTGGAGTTGATTGTATTCGGGTCCAGTTGGAGTGGGTGACTCTCAATAGTGGTCCTAGTGAGTTCAAAAGTTAAGAATGCGCCGTTAAGGATTTCAGGCAGCAGTATGATCGAGAATCGAGCTTTTGCAGAGTAATCTCTGAGAAAAATGAGGATGTTTGGAATGTTCTATGATATGTTTCAGCATGCAAGATAATATTGGAGGAGTGAGAGAAATAGACTCCGGATTGAAGAAAATATTATCAGAAGGGTATGAGACGGGTTGCGGGATTTGGGCAGCATAGTCTTATAGGTAGGATATCTATGTGAGAAATAAGCAAGCAGTGATTTATAGAAGCAATTTCATTAAGGCGAATGCCAAGACCTATTGTTAGCCTACTGATTTTATTCAGTAATATCTGGGCCTTCAGGCTGTAAGGAATCACAGTTTCGAATCCATAATTGTTATTAAGACCTATAGGCATGTTGTCTAAGTGATTGACAGTGGAGATTGTATTCAGAACCAATTAGTATAATCCGATAGGCATGATATCTACGAGTGTGCTGGTTATTATACTATGGACATGACTTCTAGGTGTAGAACTGATTTTAGCTTTATAGACATGTTTCATAGCTTTGTATTTCCTTTTTGACCCTATAGGTGTGCTTTATAATTACTGTACTAACTTAAGTCCTATAGGCATGATTTCTAGGTTTGAAACTGGTTTTAGTCCTATAGTCATGGTATCTATTATTGAATTAATTTAACCACATACGCATGGTATCTATTGAGCAGAAATTGTACATATTACCAGAAAAACAATTAAATCAAACATTAAGGTCCTATAGGCATGATTTCTAACATATGTTTGTTGGACAAGTTAATGCAACTTATAGGCAGGATTTCTAATGCAATTTTAATCATATAGGCAGGATTTCTAATGCAATTTAATCCTATAGGCAGGATTTCTAATATGCAAGCATGGTACATCACTCACATGATTTTAACAAAGATGATGTAAAACAAGATTAACAGAACAAATGAAACCGTGTTGGCAGGATTTCTACCTGAATTGCCCAAAGAAAATAAAGGCCCTTCCCAATTTTACTCTACACCCTAGAATCTGTTCATTACAAACTCATTACAAACTAGAGTAATGAATAAATTACATAATAGTAATAAGATAAACTATAGGGAGCCTTCATTAGTCCCAAATAAACCTGGGAAACTAGGCCTTCAAACCAATTAACTTTGAGGCTCATTTCATAGGGATAACATCGCCAAGAATGGGTGATTCACCCATAGCATATATAGAACAAAGTTTCCAGTGTGTCAAAGTTCTCAAGGGCCTCAGGGACCCACGGTAATGCTCACACCAGAACCATATATTCAAAAGATGATTCACATGAGATTGGTAACCAGTTCCTAGTGTGTCAGAGTTCACAGAAGTCTCACATGGACCCTGAGTAGTGCTCACACTGGGTGGTTGAGAACCTAAGGGACTAAGAGTGGAAGTTTTAAAAGAGTGACAACAAAAGGAGGTAGGGACAAATTTTAAAACAGTGCCGAGTTCAGAAGAAACAAAGTTCAGAACACAGAATTGCATTCAGCAAAACAAGCAAGGTTTGTAAAGTATATAGTTTCAAAGAGACCTAATTATACTAAGTGAGCGTGTTGACATTTAGGACAACCATTGCTTAATCACAGAAACAATTTAGGCAAAACAGTTAGATTATCACATGACATGTTAGCAAACAAATTGACAGGGCTTATGAATTAACTAACAATACATATCTGCAAAGTTAGGATAAGTTAACCAATTGCATGCTGATAGTATCTTAAGGAATGCAAAGTTCAGAACAGGTGCAGGATTAACAAATAGTGTGCATGGACAAGTTTAAACATTAAGCCAGCTTTTAAGAGGATTCATATTATAATAACTAATCTTAAATTAATAGTATTAACTATAGGATTAGACAAAGTCATAGAAGCATAAGGGCAGAATCATTCTCGGAATTTAAACATGTTGGTAGAGCAACACATATTATGAAAAATATGGAGAATAAAGTGACAAGGTATTAGGGCTTACCAATTAAGTAGGAAAACTAGTAACCACAACAGTAAGTCCTGAATCAAATGGCCTTGGCTTTCAGCCGGCCAAGACCAGAAACAATGAGCAAAGAGAATTAGAGTAAAGAATCTGAGTTTCAATAAGAGTATTAGAGTTCGAATCTATCTTAAAGTGGAGAGGGGAAAGGGTTCAAATAATGTTCAATTAGACAGACAAATAAGAGAAGTAATCAAGAACATATAGGTAAGGAAAGAAATTAATCATAAAATCAATTGAAGTCAAAGTTCATTCAATTAACTGGGCATAACATCATGTAATCAGGCGAGTAACATTTAAAATAAGAAAAATATCAATTAACAGTCAATTTCAAGGCAAATAAGTTAAGAAAATAATGAAAACATGGTATATTGAGCAGAGGTAAGGAAAGTTTTAGTCATATACGAAAAAGAGAAATATTTAAAACCAGTAAGGAAGGAAAGATTTACACCTTAATTTTTAGGTAAAACACATAAATCAACATAAATAAAAAGACAAAGAGTCTCATGCTTCGTAGAATGAACATAGACATGAATATACTCAAAGAACACATAATCGAACCAGATCTGGTCTCAAAATAAAAGGTATGAACCCTATCTTAGGTAAACCATAAAATCGATAAAGAATCAAATATTTTAGTAAAATGAACATAGACAGGAGGTTGTTCAAAAAGAAAAATAAAAATCGAACCAGGTCTGAAACCCTAATTTAGGGCAAATAAAGGAAATTAATAAGAATAGGCAGATTCACGCATAATGAAGTGAATATAGACTAGATAATGCTAAAAATAAGTTTGAACCATTTTAGTTTCGAATCAAAGAGAATATGTAACCCTAACCTTTAGGTCTAAGTAAGAATCCACAAAAGATACGTAAAACAACCGTACTCACAAAGAATACGGGATGAACACGGACGAAATACACAATAGGTTAAGGATTTTGAACCAGATTTGGTTCGAATATCTCAAGATCTACTTGTCATTTTAGGCAATCCATTAGAAAATATGTAACGATCCGACCGGTCATTTTGCGTTATCGGACCTTGTTCCCCTGAATAAAACTTCTCATAGCGGCTTATTATGATTTATGACTTGCGGGGACTGGTGGTCCGGGTTTCGGAGGTGTTTAGAGTGTTATAGGAACATTTGGTTCCTTAAGGTTGGCCTTTAAGGCCAAGTTTCACTTCGGTCAATATTTTTAGTAAACGACCTCGACACCTAATATTGAATTAAGAGTTCCTTAAGTTCTTATTATGGTTTGGGATATGTTTTTGTGATATCGAGGTTCAAACGGAATTTCGAGACCGGGAATAGTTCCGTTATGGCATTTATGACTTTCCTTCAAAATTTGGTGTCATTCCGAGTAGTATAGGTCGTTTCAGTGCGTTGTTAGCGAAGTCTAGAAAACTTAAAGTTCCTAAGTTTGGTTCTAGGGGTTTTGAGGTGTGATTTTGAGTTTTAGCATTGTTTTGGGTGTTCCGAAGGCTTGAACGAGTCCGTAATATGATTTGGGACTCGTGGGTAAATTTGGACGGGGGCTCGGGTGGGCCCAGGTGCCTCCCGGACACCACACGAGGCCAAAAAACCAGCTGCATTAGCTGCTGGTGCACCTTTTCTGGTGTGACCGCAGATGCGGTTGCCTAGTCGCAGGTGCGGGACCGCTCCTGCGGTCCCAGCCTCGCAGGTGCGACTCCTAGTGGTCAGGCCAATTCTCGCAGGTGCGGATATAATTCAAAGGAGCGGAGCCGCAGGTGCGGTCTCCACTCCGCAGGTGCGGGCCCAGGCATCCTAGTCCATTTCCGCAGGTGCGAGCCCTTGCTCGCAGGTACGGTCCTCGAGCCGCATGTGCGGAAAGGTTGTTTAGACAGTGTGTTTTTATAAACATGAATTAACTCATTTCCCTTATCTTCATCTTCTTCCTTGGGGCGATTTCCACCATTTTAGAGGGGCAAACGACCTGGTTATTGAAGGTAAGTAAATTCCACTCTAATATTAGCTTCGTGCATAAAATACTAGCTTAATTAACTACCTAAATTAGTGGAAATTCAAGAATGGGGTAGTAACTTAGGGCGTTCGATAATTTGAGAATTTATCCATGAATTTAGCTATGAAATCAAGTAGAAATAGTATATTAATGATCCTTAGGCTATGGGTGAGTGTTTCCTTCGAGAATTTCCGGAATCCGAGCATGTGGGCCCGGGGTTGGACTGTAGAGTTTCTTCAAGAATGGGAAATTTACTAAATGAGTAGGAGAATATCCATGTGTTGAGCATAAATTAATGAATTTTTATAACATTTTGCTAGTTTCGAGTCCTCAGGTGTAGAGTTCGAAGTTTCGAGTGCATTCTTGGTCCGGGAAGTAGGTTCGACACGAGGTGAGTCTCCTTTATAACCTTGTAAGGGGGAATTGTCCCCATAGGTGATTATAAATAATTGCATGTCCTTACTTGGGGGGGGGGGATACGCACGCACGAAGTGACGAGAGTCCGTGCGTAGCTACTACTATGTTATGTTGGGTAGTTCTAGGACTCACGAGCATGCTTATATGTGCCTTACATGTATTCCTAAACGTATCTCGAATTGCATATTATCCTTGATTTGGCATGAGGATATTAGTACGTTGTGGTCCATGATCTATTGCTTAGGTTCTTGCCTTAAAGAATAATCTCTGATAATTCCCTGAAAAATTGATAATTTTATGTATGTATGTGACACCGCGTCACATGTATGATTCGTGAGCAGAATAGCCCTACTATCCGCGTCGCATGTTCGATTCGCGAGCGGGGTAATAGATGCATCTATGTTTGAGCCGTTCGACCCTCGGCAGTGCACATTTATTTTTCGCGACGCTACGGTCGTACGTGTCCGGCCTATTATGTGTTGTATGATTCACTGGGAATTTGTTGTAATTATACAAACTGGTTCATGTTAATAAGGGAATTTAGTACATTATGTGTTAGTGAAATTTGACATGCAACGGTAAATACAACTATACTTGATGATATATCTCTTTGTGATTTCTACGACTGTTATGCCTGCCTAGTACCTATTATATTATGTTATTTAGAAATGTTGACCCTAGCAAGTATCACGTCTACCTCTCGTCACTACCTCTTCGAGGTTAAGCGGGATACTCACTGGGTACATATTTGCTTATGTACTCATGCTGCACTTCTGTACTTAATTGTACAAGTTCTGAGGCTGGTGCATCTGGTTATCAGACCGGATCTCGATTCTGATCTCAGTTGGAACCGACTCCACGGTGAGCTGCTTCTCCTTACGATCCTCAGCGGCACCTTGGAGTTTTCTTTTGCTTATTTCCCGTCTATTCATTTCAGGCAGTGGGATTATATATTATGTTTTGTATATTCTGTTAGTATGCCCGTAGGACTTATGACGCTAGTTCCTGGCACCCACGTAGTATTTATTTTGGTTTACGGGTTTGTATCCATATATATTGGCTCATTTCTCATCATGACTGTTTTGATCAAAACTGGTTATCTATCCTCGTCAAATCACGTTTCAACTATTAAAACTGAGTGTATTTTAAAGTGCTTAAACCAATAAGAAGTAACCTTTAAGTAAATTTAGAGTCGGCTTGCCCGACCCCGCTGTTGGGCGCCATCACGACCTCAGTTAGGATTTCGGGTCGTGACAACATGGTATCAGAGCACTAGGTTCACATAGGTCTCACAAGTCACGAGCAAACCTAGTAGAGTCTTGCAGATCGGTATGTAGACGTCTGTACTTATCTTCGGGAGGCTATAGGGTGTTTGGAAAACCTCTCCTTATTTTCATTCTATCGTGCTGTCGATGGTTTACTAAATTTCATTCATCTATTCTGTCACAGATGGTGAGGACGCGTACATCCGATATTCCAGATCCGGGAGGGGCCGCTACCCTTGTTGTTCGTGGCCATGGCAGAGGCTGGGGGAGGGCACCAGCCCAAGGCACGGGACGAGGGCATCCCTGAGCTATTCCAGTCGTACCACCAGAGGACCATACTATAGAGGAGCAGGGTGAGGTACCCCCAGCAGGTCCTGCTCTAATAGATTTCATGACTGTGCTAGGATTCCAGGAGATCATGGGCCGTATGATGCGATTCATGGACACTATGTCTCAGGCTGGTTTATTTCCAGCGGATCCTGCCACATCTCAGGCAGGAGGGGGAGCCTAGACCCCTACTTCCCAGGCTGCAGGCCAGACAACAACACTTCACCATACCCCGGGCACATTGCCCGTGGGTGGAGCCCAACCAGTAGCAACAACACCTGAGCTCAGACCAGTTGCGGACGGCGATTCATAGAAGTTATTGGATAGGTGGATCCTATTGCACCCTCCTATATTCGGGGGTGAGAAGGGAGAGGATGCCCAGGACTTTACTGATAGGTGCAGGGACAGACTACACAACATGAGGATACTGGAGTCCCATGGAGTGGACTCACTACTTTCTAGCTTGAGGGCAGGGCCCGCAGATGGTGGTAGTCCTACATCCTGGGTAGACCAACAGGTTCCCCTACCATCACTTGGGAGCAGTTCACTCAGTTGTTCCTGGACAGGTATATTCCACCCTCCGAGAGGGAAGATCTGCGATATCAGTTTGAGCAGCTGGAGCAGGGGCAGATGTCCGTGACAGATTACGAGACCAGGTTTTCTGAGTTGTCCCGTCATGCCCTTATGATATTGCCTACTGATGTTGAGAGAGTGCGGAGATTTGTAGCAGGGCTACACTCAGGTATTAGGGCCAACATGGCTCGAGAGGTGGAGATGGGGACTCCCTATCAGCTTGTGGTCGAGATAGCTCGCCGGATTGAGGGTTATCATTCGAGAGGAAGAGAGGAGGCTCAGCAGGATAAGAGGGCTAGATTTTCAGGAGATTTAAGAGGTGCCCCTGCCAGGGGTAGAGGTCAGTTCGATAGAGGCCAGTCTAGCAAACCTCCATATTCAGCTCCTCCGCCACCTCCCTGTGGTGCTCCAGTGAGTTCCTATCGCCCACCAGCCATTCAGGGTTCCTCAGGCGGGTATTCCGGTCATCAGGGGTCTTCTATTCCTTAATTCAGTGCCATGCCGAAGAGTTCTCACCGTCCCCTAACTGTCCAGGGTCTTTCTTCAGGGCAGCATGCCATGCCACCAGCCAGATGTTATGAGTGTGGGGACTCGGGCCATATGAGGAGGACTTGTCCCAGGCTTCGGGGCAAGGCCGTTCAGCAGAGCTATCAGCCTACATTTCCAGCACCGACGGTTCGTCCACCCAGAGGTGGAGGGCAGACTGCTAGAGGTCGTCCCAAAGGTGGAGGCCAGGCAGGGGGAGCTCTGCCAGCCCCTATTCATGCCAACGAAGATCAACCAACTCCTGTTCATTCTGGCGGGGCTCAGTCTTCCGGTGCTCCAGCTAGATTCTATGTTATCCCGACAAGATCAAATACAGTGGCCTCAGACACCGTGATCACATGTATTATTACAATATGTGGTAGAGAGGCATCAGTGTTATTTGATCCAGGATCCACTTATTCCTATGTTTCAGTCTTATTTGCTCAGTTTCTGGATGTCCTTCGTGAGTCCTTGGGTTCTCCTATTTATGTGTCCACTCCCGTGGGTGATTCTGTGGTTGTAGACCAGATTTGTCGGTCCTGTGATTTCGTTTTGTGGATTCGAGACTCGAGCGGATCTCTTATTGCTCGACATGGTTGATTTCGAGATTATTTTGGGCATGGATTGGCTATATCCTTATCATGCCGTGCTAGATTGTCATGCCAAGACAGTTACTCTAGCCATGCTCGAGTCGCATAGGCTAGAGTGGAGAGGTTCCTCAATTAGTACAGCCAACCGGGTTATTTCATTCTGAAGGCTCGACATATGGTCGAGAAGGTTTGTCTAGCCTATTTTGCTTATGTGCGGGACACCACCGCCGAGTCTCCGACGATTGATTCAGTGCCAGTGGTTCGAGAGTTTGCCGGTGTATTTCCTTCGGATCTTCCGGGCATGCCTCCGGATCGTGATATTGATTTCTTCATTGACTTAGCTTCAGGAACCCAGCCTATATCTATTCCTCCGTACCGTATGGCTCCGAAAGAGTTGAAGGAGCAGCTCGAGGAGTTGTTAGCTAAAGGGTTCATCAGACCGAGTGTATCGCCGTGGGGTTCCCCAGTTCTATTTGTAAAGAAGAAGGATGGGTCTATGCGGATGTGTATTGATTACCGCCAGTTGAACAAAGTTACCATTAAGAACAAATATCCTTTGCCGTGCATCGATGATTTGTTTGACCAGTTGAAAGGTGCTCGTGTGTTTTCTAAGATTGATTTGAGATCGGGGTATCATCAGTTGAGTATTCGGGCTTCAGATGTTCCGAAGACTGCTTTTCGTATGAGATATGGCCATTATGAGTTCCTAGTGATGTCCTTTGGTTTGACTAATGCTCCAGCGGCATTCATGGACTTGATGAATAGGGTGTTCAGGCCGTATATTAATTCCTTCGTCATTGTCTTCATTGGTGACATTTTGATTTACTCACGTAGTCTGGGGGAGCACGAGCAACATTTGAGAGTTGTGCTCCAGACTTTGCGAGAACAAAAACTATATGCTAAGTTCTCCAATTGTGAGTTCTGGTTGGATTCCGTGGCATTCTTGGGGCATGTGATATCTGGATAGGGTATCAAGGTTGATCCTCATAAGATTGAGGCGGTTAAGAGTTGGTCGCGTCCTACTTCAGCAACAGAGATCAGGAGCTTCCTGGGCCTAGCAGGCTATTATCGCCGATTTGTGGAGGGGTTCTCTTCTATTGCAGCTCCATTGACTAGATTGACTCAGAAGAATGCCCCATTTCGATGGTCTGACGAGTGTGAGGAGAGCTTTCAAAAGCTCAAAACAGCATTGACCTCGACACCAGTTCTGGTACTGCCTTCCGGTTTTGGGATGTATACAGTATATTGTGATGCTTCGTGCGTTGTCTTGGGGTGTGTATTGATGCAAGAAGGGAGAGTTATTGCTTATGCTTCGCTCCAACTGAAGGTTCATGATAAGAATTACCCTGTGCACAATTTGGAGTTGGCGGCGATTGTTCATGCTCTTAAGATTTGGAGGCACTACTTGTATGGAGTGTCCTGTGAGGTTTATACAGACCACCGTAGCTTGCAGCACTTGTTCAAGCAGAAGGATCTTAATTTGAGTTAGCGCATGTGGTTTGAGTTGTTGAAGGATTATGATATCACCATTCTTTATCACCTGGGCAAGGCAAGGCAAACGTGGTAGCAGATGCTTTGAGCAGGAAGGCGGAGAGTATGGGTAGCTTGGTTTATATTGCAGCAGAGGAGAGACCTCTAGCCTTGGACATTCAGTCATTGGCTAATCGACCGGTGAGATTAGACCTTTCAGATCCTCGTCGAGTTCTTGCACATGTGGTTGCTCAGTCTTCGTTATTGGGGGAGATTAAGGCTCGTTAGTATGATGATCCGTGTTTGGCTGAGCTACAAGAGACAGTGGTTCAGGGCAGGTCCAAGGAGATTATTATTGGCGAGGATGGTGTTCTGAGACTTCAGGGCCGCTTATGTGTTCCTAAGGTTGATGGACTGAGGGAGAGGATTCTAGAGGAGGCACACAGTTCTCGGTATTCCGTTCATCCTGGTGCTACGAAGATGTATCGTGATTTGAAGCAACATTACTGGTGGAGGCGAATGAAGAAGGACATTGTAGAGTATGTGTCTAGGTGTCTTAATTGCCAACAGGTGAAGTATGAGCACCAGAGGCCAGTAGGCCTACTTCAGCAGATGCCCATTCCGGAGTGGAAATGGGAGCGCGTCACTATGGACTTCGTGGTTGGGTTGACTCGGACTTTGCGGAAGGTTGATGCGATTTGGGTCATTGTGTATAGGTTGACCAAGTCAGCGCATTTCATTCCAGTAGCTACTACTTATACTTATGAGAGGTTGGCCCAAATTTACATTCGGGAGATAGTCTGGTTGCATGGTGTGCCGGTGTCCATTATATCAGATCGAGGTCCTCAGTTCACCTCGCACTTCTGGAGAGCATTCAATAGTGAGATGGGTACCCAGATAGACCTCAACACAACATTTCATCCTCAGACTGATGGTCAGTCGGAGCGTACAGTTCAGATATTAGAGTACATGCTCAGGGCATGTGTGATTGAATTCGGAGGTCAGTGGGATCAGTTCTTGCCTTTGGCCGAGTTTGCTTACAATTATAGTTATCAATCCAGCATTGAGATGGCACCATTTGAGGGTTTTTATGGTCGGAGATGTCGTTCTCCTATCGGGTGGTTTGATCCTGGTGAAGCTAAGTTATATGGCACCGACCTGGTGAGGAATGCTTTGGAGAAAGTGAAGTTGATTTAGGGGAGGCTCCGCACAGCACAGTCTAGACAGAAGAGTTACGCGGATCAGAGGGCGCGTGATGTATCATTTATGGGGAGATATGGTCCTGTTGAAAGTCTCGCCTAAGAAGGGTATTATGAGGTTTGGGAAGAAGGGAAAGCTGAGCCCGAGGTTTATAGGTCCCTTCGAGGTGTTGAGGAGAGTTGGAGAGGTTGCTTATGAGCTAGCCTTACCTCCTAGTTTATCAGGAGTTCATCAAGTTTTTCATGTATCCATGCTCCGGAAGTACCACACCGATTTCTCTCACATGGTTGATTTCAGCACTATTCAGTTAGATGACCGGTTGGGTTACGAGGAGGAGCCAGTTGCTATTATTGATAGACAGGACCGCCAGTTGAGGTCCAAGAGAGTTTCTATCGTAAAGGTCTAGTGGAAGGGACAACCAATCAAGGAGGCGACCTGGGAGTCCGAGGAGGACATGTGGAGCAGATATCCACACTTATTCAGCACTCATGTATGATTCTAGACTCGTTCGAGGATGAACTTTTGTTTAAGAGGTGGATAATGTAACGACCCGACTGGTCATTTTGCGTTATCAGACCCTGTTCCCCTGAATAAAACTTCCCATAGCGGCTTATTATGATTTATGACTTGCGGGGAATGGTGGTCCGGGTTTTGGAGGTGTTTAGAGTGCTATAGGAACATTTGGTTCCTTAAGGTTGGCCTTTAAGGCTAAGTTTGACTTTGGTCAACATTTTTAGTAAACATCCTCGGAATCGAGTTTCGACGATTCCGGACCTGGGCGTAAGTTCAGAACGGGTTTCTGATGACCCGGGAGCGTTTCAGCGCCCAATATTGAATTAAGAGTTCCTTAAGTTACTATTATGGTTTGGGATGTGTTTTTGCTATATAGAGGTCCGAACGGAATTCCGAGATCGGGAATAGTTCCATTATGACATTTATGACTTTCCTGCAAAATTTGGTGTCATTCCGAGTAGTATAGGTTGTTTCGGCGCGTTGTTAGCGAAGTCTAGAAAACTTAAAGTTCCTAAGTTTGGTTCTAGGGGATTTGAGGTGTGATTTTGAGTTTTAGCATTGTTTTGGGTGTTCCAAAGGCTCGAGCGAGTCCGTATTATGATTTGGGACTCGTTGGTATATTTAGATGGGGACTCGAGTGGGCCCAGGTGCTTCCCGGACACCACACGAGGCCAAAAAAACAACTGCATTAGCTGCTGGTGCACCTGTTCTGGTGTGACCGCAGGTGCGGTTTCCCAGTCGCAGGTGCGGGACCGCTCCTGCGGTCCCAGCCTCGCAGGTGCGACCCCAATGGTCAGGCCGATTCTCACAGGTGCGGATAAAATTCTACAGGAGCGGAGCCAGAAGTGCGGTCTCCACTCCGCAGGTGCGGGCCCAGGGATCCTAGTCCATTTCCGCAGGTGTGAGCCCTTGCTCGCAGGTGCGGTCCTCGAGCTGCAGGTGCGGAAACGCTGTTTAGACAGTGTATTTTTATACACGGGAATTAACTCATTTCCCTTATCTTCATCTTCTTCCTTGGGGCGATTTCCACCATTTTAGAGGGGCAAACGACCTAGTTATTGAAGGTAAGTAAATTCCACTCTAATATTAGCTTCATGCATGAAATACTAGCTTAATTAACTACCTAAATTAGTGGAAATTCAAGCATGGGGGTAGTAACCTAGGGCTTTCAATAATTTAAGAATTTATCCATGAATTAGCTATGAAATCAAGTAGAAATCGTATATTAATGATCCTTAGGCTATGGGTGAGTATTTCCTTCGAGAATTTCCGGAATCCGAGCATGTGGGCCCGGGGTTGGATTGTAGAGTTTCTTCAAGAATGAGAAATTTACTAAATGAGTAGGAGAATTTCCATCTATTGAGCATAAATTAATGAATTTGTATAACATTTGGCTAGTTTTGAGTCCTCGAGTGTAGAGTTCAAAGTTTCGGGCGCGTTCTTGGTCCAAGGAGTAGGTTTGACACGAGGTGAGTCTCCTTTCTAAGCTTGTAAGGGGGAATTTTCCCCATAGGTGATTATAAATAATTGCCTGTCCTTACTTGCGGGGGCTACGTACGCACGAAGTGATGAGATTCCATGCGTAGCTACTACTATGTTATGTTGGGTAGTTCTAGGACTCACGAGCATGCTTATATGCGCCTTACATGTATTCCTAAACGTATCTCGAATTGCATATTATCCTTGATTTGGCATGAGGATATTAGTAAGTTGTGGTCCATGATATATTGCTTAGGTTCTTGCCTTAAAGAATAATCTCTGATAATTCCCTGAAAAATTGATAATTTTATGTATGTATGCGACACCGTGTCACATGTATGATTCGTGAGACGAAAAACCCTACTATTATGTCAACCGCGTCGCATGTTTGATTCGTGAGCGGGGTAATAGATGCATCTATGGTTCGAGCCGTTCGACCCTCGGCAATGCACATTTATTTTTCACGACGCTTCGGTCGTACGTGTCCGGCCTATTATGTGTTGTATGATTCACTAGGAATTTGTTGCAATTATACAAACTGGTTCATGTTAATAAGGGAATTTAGTACATTATGTGTTAGTGAAATTTGACATGCAAAGGTAAATACAACTATACTTGATGATATATCTCTTTGTGATTTCTACGACTGTTATGCCTGCCTAGTCCCTATTAAATCGTGTTATTTAGAAATTTTGACCCTAGTAAGTATCACGACTACCTCTCGTCACTACCTCTTCGAGGTTAGGCAGGATACTCACTGGGTACATATTTGTTTATGTACTCATGATGCACTTCTGTACTTAATTGTACAGGTTCTGAGGCTGGTGCATCTGGTTATCAGACCAGATCTCGATTCTGATCTCAGTTGGACCCGACTCCACGGTGAGCTGCTTCTCCTGAAGATCCTCGACGGAACCTTGGAGTTTTCTTTTTCTTATTTCCCGTCTATTCATTTCAGACAGTGGGATTGTATATTATGTTTTGTATATTCTGTTAGTATGCCCGTAGGACTTGTGACACTAGTTCCTGGCACTCACATAGTTGTTATTTTGGTTTACGGGTTTGTATCCATATATATTGGCTCATTTCTCATCATGATTGTTTTGATCAAAACTGGTTATCTATCCTTGTCAAATCACGTTTTAACTATTAAAACTGAGTGTATTTTAAAGTGTTTAAACCAATAGGAAGGAACCTTTAAGTAAATTTAGAGTCGGCTTACCTGACCCCGCTGTTGGGCGCCATCACGACCTCAGTTAGGATTTCGGGTCGTGAAAAAATACAAGGAGATAGGACCAAATAAAGTAAGGAATCATAGATTGATTCCATTCCTCGGGTTAGCATCAGGGAGATTTTGAGTGACGGTGCTAGGGTTTTGAGAGGAGAAGAAGAAGAAGAGAGAGTTTGAGGGCGGCAGTATGGGTGAAATGAGTTAGGGTTCGACGAGTAGGTTATAATTAAAAAGGGGTGGAGTGGTATAGGTTCTGGTTAATGGGTATTTGGGTATTGGGGTATTGGGCTGGGGTAATTGGGTAGTGTATACGTCTGAAATTGAATTTTTAGGGGCTATATTTTAAATACCTAATTTAATAAATAAATAATTTATAAAAAATAATTAATAAATATCAAAAATATCACTTGTGCATGAAAACGATTTAAAACAATTACTTAACATTATAAAAATATAAAAAGTCATTTTCTTGTATAAATAATATGCATATATATAGGCTATTATTGCAAAATATGCAATTTTAGCCTAAGGATGCAAAAATAAAATTATAATAAATATATAAAAAAATATTTAAAGATTAATACGGATATAGATGATGAAAAATAAATGATAAAAATTATCATAAAATTTATTTGAGATGCAATTAATAATTACTTATATAATAAAATGTAGGAATAAATTGATTAAAAAGCTTTTTTTTTAAATTATTGAAAATTATGGAAAAATACTTGATGATGCTCATGCACTATTTTGAAGGTATATATGTATTTTTGAGAAATATGAGGAAAAATTGGGTATCAACAGTTGCTGAACAGGATACCTTTGACAAGGAGCTTAAAATAGCAAAGTCATCGACAGAAATAACCAGGGCTGATGCTGAGGAGATGGTGGCCCCGTACAGAGCTGACGTTAAAGTAGCTTGGGACTGCCTGAAAGTCACTGCCGAATACGTGAAGTGGCAGTCCCGAAGAGAGGCTCTCGAGGAAGTTCATGCCCTGGGATTCGACCAATCGACCGAGATCGAAAACGCTAAGAGGCTCCAGGTCGAGGCCAAGAAGTTGGCAGATTCAGGAAAATATTCGATGGCCCGCTCACAATATGTCTTGGACTGGGAGATACCGAATATGTTTTGAGGGAAGTTCACGAAGTCACCTATGGGAACCATTCGGGTGCTCAATCATTGGTTTGTAAGATAATTTCCTTGAAAGCGCACCTCCAGCCATAGTTTTTCGAGCAAGCATTTTTACTCGTCTTCTCCTAGGTTGAGGGGTAGTGGAATATGAAGAACATGGTGGGGGTGTACCGGGATTATCACCAGGATTAGTCATTTTGTGTTTGATTCTGTAAGGAAGGGGATGGGCAGGTTGATTTTGGAAGAAGAAAGAAGAGAAAATTTTTGACGGTTTTAGAAATTATGAGAGAATGGCAGGGATGATGATGAGTGATTTAAAGGGAGGAGGTAATTAATGAATAATAAAAGGTTTAGCAGTCACCTAGAAGTCTAATCAGATTGAAATTTCAGTTTCGAAAGGACGGTTGAGGCTTCCCTAGAATCTAGTTGATTTAATTTGGTGAGAACTCTTTTGAACGGAACTGGTTCAATTTAATTGGATAAGTTTAAGAAATTTTTGAACTTGGGTAGGAATCTTCTCATGATTCAAATATTAGTATTTCAAATTGTGCAGAGTGTAGAAAACATATCGTGCTATCTAGATTAACCAGCATGGATGGACCAGGTTCTTCACTAAGAATCCTCTTGTACATATCTTAATTTGTCAAAATAGAGAAAATATCATTAGAGATTAGTGAGTCATTTTAACATTGGCACATGAGTATACTATTTACAGTATGAGACTGAGCAAAAATTAATCTAGTTATTTACACAAGTTCCAGATTTTCTAACCAATTTTTTTTAAATTTTTTTAAATTTTTTTTCGTTGTAAATTATGAACTGGTCCTTTTAGGTTATTTTAATCATCCCTAATTCCAACATCTTCCTTTCAAAGTGATCTCTACTTAGGGATTTTATGAAGATTTCAGCTATTTGCTTGTCAGTAGCACAAAATTCCACAATGATCAGCCCCTTTTCATAGTTATCCCTCAAAAAGTGATGCCTAACATCTATGTGCTTAGTTCTCTTGTGATGAACAGGGTTCTTAGTCATACTAATTGCACTAGTGTTATCATAAAAAATGGGGATACAACCAACATCAATTCCAAAGTCCATCAATTGTTGTTTGATCCACAACAATTGAGCACAACATGAGGCAGCAACAACATACTAAGCTTCAGCAGTAGATAAGGCCATTGAATTTTACTTTTTGGTTGCCCAAGACATAAGACATGAGCCAAGAAAGTATGCCATACCTGAGGTGCTCTTTCTATCAACAAGGAAACCTGCATAATCAACATTAGAATATCCCACGAGATTGAAATTACTACCTTTTGGATACCAAAGACAAAGGCCAGTGGTGCCTTTTAGGTATCTCAGAGTTCTCTTGACAACAGGCAAGTGAGACTCCTTTGGGTTTGCTTGAAATCTTTCATAAAGGCTTACACTGAAAACAATGTCAGGTCTACTAGCAGTGAGATACAACAATGAGCCAATCATTCCCCTATACAGCTTCTGATCAACCGATGAACCAGGTTCATCTATATCCAACTTTGTAGTTGTTGCAATAGGAGTGTCGGTTTCTTCGGAATCTTCCATTTTAAACCTTTGAAGCAACTATTTACATACTTTTGCTGATGGATCATAGTTCCATTTGATTTTTTGTTAATTTATAAGCCTAAAAAAAAGGTTAAGATCACCCATCATGCTCATTTCAAATTCACTCCCCATTAGTTTAGCAAATTCTTTACTTAGCTTATCAATAGTTGCGTTCAACCAAAGAATTAGATCCTTTGACTAAAGATATTTCTAGGATGAACACGGGTTACTAATAATCAAGGAAATAGAGAAAAATGAATAATAGACAATATTGCAGAAATATAGAAAAGCGAAGTCAAGTGTATTCGAGAATCAGATGCCTTTACAAGTTGTATTCCCCTTCCTTATATAGGAGATTCCTTGATATAACGTAAAAATCTTGCTATGGTCTCTCATAAATGTGTAATTATGACATTAATGAGGCGTTACAAAGGATAACGGTAGTTGGGGTACGGTTACATAACGTTCGAGTAATCAATTGTGGGTTCTTGAATCTGCCGGTAGATTTGTCTAGATTCATTCTGACCGTGCCTCTTCCTTGTTTTGATCAGGTTGAGTTTCCCGTGGCTGATAAAATCGAGGGTTTATTGAATCGTGCCTCTTTGTTTCGTACCTCTTCAAATAATCACATCCAACTGTCGCGTTCTCCTGTGTCCACGTAATTGGCTGAGTTGTCAAAAGCTGGCTTACGTGTGAAACTCTTTTTTACCAATATAGATAGTACCCCCATTTACCATATATTTATCGATTAATATTTGGTAAGTGGATATTCACTTATGGCGGAAATATTTTGCCGCCGCTTTTCCTCGAAACATTGTATCCTACTCTGCACCATAGGCGTCGTTTGTCACTTCCATTTAATGGTCATACCACATGTCCTTTTCGGATTGGTTCTGCATTTACTCGACACATTTTAGGGCTTTTTGCGGCTGTGTCAGCCCTGAAGTGACATCTTCAATTATGACTTTTCATCATTATTTTTCTTTTTTTTTCCATGTTTGACGGTTGTCCTCAAGTATAAATACCTTTCTTCTTTTCTTTGCTTCCACGAAACACTTTTTAACTTTGTCTTTTGTAAAGAACTTTCTTCTTGCCTTTGTAAACATGTCTTCTTCAAACCAACCTCAGGGAATAATAGATATTGAAAATTTAACGCCATCTTCTGCTCCGACTAGGAGTCGGAGGGGTGGTAGACTTAGAAGTTTAGGATCCACTCCTTCGAGGGGCTCCTCTTCTTCTCAGATAGTTCCTTCTCCTTCCACTAGATCTCTGGTTTCTCCAAGGTTTAGGGTTTCTCGGTCTTTGTCTAGAGGTAGAGGTGAACGCCTTCGTGAACCTGGAGTTGATGAATTATCCCTGTTGAGTTTGTTTTTGCTAGAGATAATCAAGTTCTTGTAGACCAATATTTTTCCCTTGAGAGTATCGAAAGGTATCCAACGCTTATAACTGAGGATCAAATTTCCCTTGTTCGTAAGGAGTGCTTTTGGAGGCCTAATTTCCCTGTCTATATTCCGAATAGTAATCAGAGAATAACGTCTTACAAGACGGGATATTCTTTTGTTTATACATATCCTTTCACTCTAGGGTTTACACCCCCCATTGACCCAGTCATAATTGAATTCTGCCATTTTTTTCAATATATGCTTATGACAAGTTTGGTCCGCTTGTGTGGCGAGTTGTCGCATGTCTTAGGAGTTTGGCTTCTTTAGCCTCGGTTCCTTTTACTTTCAACCATCTTATTCATCTCTACGCCCCTACCTTATTTCGTGAAGGGGTTTTTACTCTGACTGCTAGAAGCAAAAGAGTGCTGGTAACCCCTGGAGATGATAAGGGTAGGGGTTGGTACCTCCGGTATGTTGCTGTACCCACTGCTGGTTTAGTGGGTGAAGAAAATCTTCCCTTCCCTGAGAAGTGGAATCGCGCACGTGAGTATGCTTTAGCACACATTATTTACTTTTCCTCATTTTGACTTGAGGTGTTTTATTAACACCGTATCTGTTTCTTCTTCTCTCAGCAATCATGGATACTGTTGAGAATGTCTCCGATATCCGTGATTGGGTAGAAAAATTGTTGTTCGTTGCTCCTTTAGAAGAGAGATCTTGGAATTACCTCGCTGGGAGGTATGGTTGGTATGTAAAGACCCACGGTAAGTGAAGCTCTTGTTCTTGCTTCTTTTCTTACTCGAGTCTCTTCTTTCTTTGTCGTTTAAGTTTTTCCCTTTTAATAGGGTTCTCTGCTCCTGGGGTGTCTGCTTCATATATAAGATGTCTTTGGCTCAGGCCCAAGAAATTATTGTTGGTTCATCTTCCTCGAAGAGGAAGATTGTTGAGTCTCTTTCCGTAGAAGAAGAAGAAGAAGAAGAAGAAGAAGAAGGTGCTTTAGTACACAGGCCACAGAGAAGGCGGGTGGTTTCAAATGATGAGCTTACACCTTTGACCTTGCCTTCCGTGTATGTGGTTGAGCCCTCTACCCTTGATGATGTTTCACATTCCCCTATTCATAAGTCTGTGGATTGCCTGTTTCATGAAGGTGTCGACCTTGCTCCTGACGTTGTCCATTTGACTGCTGCCTTTCCTGCTTCTTTGAGAGAAGCTGTCTCATCTGTTCCTTTGGATATTTCGACTTCTGCTATTGCTTTGCCCGTAATTTCCTCGACTCTTCAACCCTCCGTACCTGCTGCTTTGGTGGCTTCTCCATCTCCTCAACCCTCCGTGCCTGTTGCTGTTTCATCTCTGCCTGCTTCCATGCCTTCCGTTAGGGAAGTAGGGTCTTCCAGCAGAGAGATGCGGCAGGTGGTAATAAAGGTTCCAGCTGAGGAGAATCTTCTCAAGAAAATGGGTGAGCCCAAAGTGTGTCTCAAGACTTTGATTGGTCCCACTGAGAAAGCCAAGCTAGCTAGCCACAGTGCTCTTACATGAGCCAATGAAGTTGTGCATACCTTTTTGAAGGTATGATGCAGTTCTCCTCTTTCATTTTCGTACATGAAATTTACCATATCTGATTGGTTTTATTTCTTGTAGATTAATCTTATAGGCATGGAGCTCATGAAGAGGATCTCAAACATGGACCAGGAGACAAAAGAGTTGCAGTCCGATGCTGATAATTGGAAAGCACAGTATGATAGCCTAAGGATTGACATGGATGCCTAGGAAGAGTAAAAGAGTACCTTGAAGCGGCAGATAAGGCTCATGGCAGAAGAACTGGCAGTGGAGAAGGCTTCGTCCAGTCAGGCTGATAAAGACGAGTGTTCTAGAGTCCTCATTTGCTGAGCAGCTGTCCCGCGCCTCAGAGGAAATTAGAGACTTGAAAAACTTATTGGGGTAGAAGGAGGAATACTCAGGCGATCTCGTGCAATCACTCACTCGTACTTAAGAGGACCTTCGTAAGGCTTTAGATAAAGCTCAAATTCTAGAGGAGTCGATTGTACCATTAAGGGCCGCCCATGAAGCTGCGGAAGCGGAGAAGGACGGATTAAGAGCTGAGCTTCAAGTATGGGAAAGGGATTATGAATATCTTGAAGAGGTGGCTGTTGTCGATGTGAGCTGGGCGTACATGAATTCTCGCCTTGACACATTGACGGAAATGAGTCAAGAGGATTTCGACCTTAGTGATGAAATAACTAAAACCAAGGAAGCCATGGAGAAGGCTCAACAAGGTCATAACCTTTCTTCACCTGATGGTGAGATTCCAACCGCTCATGCCTCTTCATCCCTAGTTTCTCCCGCTCCTTCTGCCAGTGAAGTGAACCCTCCTCTTGAAGAAGTTTAGTTGGTTCACCCCAAATGACAACTTAGGGGCACCACAATGTATATAAAATTTTTATACGGCTAAGTATAAGTTAATACTTAATTTTAGCCGTTTTAATATATTAATGTTAGTACGACTCTTGTTGAGTTTCTGTTTCACTCTTTAAGTCTTTTCCATGCTTCATTTTTTGAGGTTTTAGTTTTACCTCTAAGTTTTGCATGTAGAATGCTTTAGACTACTCGTACCTTTTTGTAATAGGCACGGTGTCATATTAAATGTGTGCCTTTTTGTAATAGGCATAATTTATGGAAGAGGGCCCTTTATAATTGACATGAAGAAGACGTCTCAACTTCATGATAATGCAATAGAGTGATAGGAATTTTACACATGTTTAAGAATGTTTCCAAGGAAAGTTTTTTATTTGAACTTCCATGACATTTACATGTATTTGATTATCGTCTAAAACTCATGTTGCAACTGTTTTTATTTAACAGATTTGATATACTCATGTATTTCGTAACTGTTTTTCATAGGTAATAGTTTTTCGATATTAATACAAGGGAACAACTGTTTTTTACTAGTAACAGTTTTTATAAAGATTGGGGTTTTTACCCGCAACTGTTTTTGTTGGAAACAGTTTTCTAATAAGTACGAGGGAAATGTTTTCTTATTTGTAACTGTATTTATTTGATAACAGTTTTCTGAACAAATACAAGGATTTAGATCTTTCATCCATAACTGTTTTATTTGATAACAGTTTTTTGAATGAGTACATTGATGATGATCTTTTACCCCTAGCTGTTTTTGTTACAACAGCTTTGAGTAAGTATAAAGATGTACATTTCTTTCTCATGACTAATATTTTGCCTTTCAACCTGAACATGTTCGAAGGTTTTTGCTTTTTTGCATTAAGCTTTGTATTTGGATGACTCTTTTGATTTTTTTTCGATTCTGCTCGTATCACTTGTCTCGTTGGGTAAATGGGTCTTCAGGCTCGAGCTTTTGACTTTCTGATAGTCTTTTTTGCTTCGTCTTAGCCTTCACTACTGTATAGTCCCCCAAGTGTTTGAGCTTTGAAGAATGAGATCTCGAGCACTTGATTATTCCTCTCTTGAGGTCCTTTTCCTGAAAAGGAAAAACATTCCGGACTCGAAGGTATATAATTTTTTAGATGATGAGTTCTTAACTCTTTAAAATGTCCATAAAAAAGTGTAACCCTAGACCGGGAATTGTGTTATTTCCTCGCGTCTTTGCAGGTCTAATATCATCATCTGGTGATGGGTTAGCTAAAAAAGTTAGTAAAATTTTTAAATGATCAAAATAAAATCAAACGTGTGATACCTGACAGTGGGTATTATTTCCTTAGAAGTAATACTTATTTAGGTGGATGGCATTCCAGCTTGTTGGTAGAACTCTACCGTCCATAGCTTCCAACTCATAAGCGCCTTTCCCAGATATGCCTCGGATTTTGTAAGGTCCTTCCCAGTTTGGATTTAGCTTTCCTTCACCTGCTTCTTTCGTTGATTGAAATTTTTTTTGAGGACGAAGTCCCCAATCTTGAATTACTTGAGATGAGATTTACGGTTGTAATAACGCTCTATGATTTGTTTTTGAGCTGCCATCTGTATCAGTGTTGCTTCTTTCCGTGGTTCGAGCAGGTCCAGATTGGTCCTTAATTCGTCGTTGTTTTCTCCTTCCATGGCTGTTAAGAACCTTATGCTTGGTTCGCCAATCTCCATAGGTATTAAGACTTCTAATCCATAAACAAATGCGAACGGGATTTCTCCTGTGGATATTTTTGAGGTTGTTCTGTATGACCATAATACCGTTGGTAACTCATCAGGCCAGTTTCCTTTGGCTTTGTCCAACCGCTTCTTTAGGTTGTTGATGATGACCTTATTTGTTGACTCAACCTGACCATTAGCCACGGGGTTGTATGGTGTTGAAGTGATCCGTTTGATTTTCCAGCTTTCGAAGAATTTTGTGATTTGCGAGCTTATGAATTGTGGGCCATTGTCGCACACGATCTCCTTTGGTATTCCAAAGCGGCATATTATGTTTCTCCATAAGAAACTTTTAACTTCCTTTTCTCGCACTTGTTTGAACGCTTCCGCCTCTACCCATTTTGTAAAATAATCGGTTAGCATTAGAAAAAATCGTACCCGTCCTTTAGCTGTGGGAAGAGGTCCCACTATGTCCATACCCCATTTCATGAAAGGC
>ML357849.1:0-25201 GCA_005239505.1 Nicotiana paniculata | reverse complement strand
CATTAATCTAACACAACTAAAATAGCATAGAAAGTCACCAGACAATCTTCTCACCCCACACTTGAAATTGTGCATTGTCCCCAATGCGCACCTATGCATACAAGAGGGTAAAAAGAAACTCCCTGGTAGGCCAAAGGCCGAAGCACTAGCATCTCATGGGGTACTCAGACTTCTCCCAGGCCTAGTCCTTCATGCGGGTACCTCACATTTAGTTCCAACCATCTAATTTGTTGTTTCATCCTTCCAGTGTCTTGTGTTCCATGCTCCTAATAAAAAAAAAAGAATTGACACTACAAAATAATACGATTAGAAAAATACACTAAAACAAAAGTAAAATAAAATAANTGGGTTGCCTCCCAACAAGCGCTTGATTTAACGTCGCGGCACGGCGTGAATCACTTTCTGCCTCCACTTCGAACTTATGAATTGAGCCCCCAATTAGGCATCAAGTTTTCGGTTATGCTCCAAGGGTGGCGGAACAAAAATAATGTCCCAAGCAACCATTGTATAATTTTATACTTCATGGCTTTTAGATGAGGTATGTAGTCCTGTCTTTCTGGCACGAAAAATTCCAGAATGTAAGTATCATGTTCCTCCTTCCTTGACTCCTCCATTGGCTCAGATGACTCTATTTACATATCATCATCCAAAGACAATGTGGAAAAATGTTTGGAGTGAGGACCAATGCGCTCAAACACATGAACTGCAGGACTTTCAACATCCTCAACA
The DNA here is from genome assembly GCA_005239505.1 of Nicotiana paniculata. Classification (NCBI taxonomy): domain Eukaryota; kingdom Viridiplantae; phylum Streptophyta; class Magnoliopsida; order Solanales; family Solanaceae; genus Nicotiana; species Nicotiana paniculata. The sequence continues at coordinate 24,472 of ML357849.1, read as the reverse complement.
ACAATCACACCAGAGTCGATTAAATTTGTATCCTCAACGTCCCTGGTTGACTCTAGTACTACTTCTTCAACATCGGCATCCTCAAATTCTAGTTGGTTAGTGTGTTGGGTTTCTACTTTGGACACCTCCATTGGCACCTCAATTTTCATCCTTGATGTACACTGCTCCTGGATACTATACATAATGTTGGCATATTGAGTGTTAAAAGCTTCAACTAGTTGACTCGTTTGAGCCTCCAAGTTGNTCATCATATCCTCGAGCCTTTTCCAGTCATCATCACTGAGTTCTTTATTTCTATTAACTTCAAAGGAAAGAGAAGAATCATCAAAGTAAGGGGTTGGGGGAAGATAAGAAATATAAGAACAACCCTGGAAGTGACCATCTTGACCACCACACATATCACACTCATTCCATACATAAGATTCAGTTTGTGTACATAACTCGCTCTCGGGAATATTTTGATAATTTTGCTCTAGGTGGTTTCCTCCATAATATGCATAATGAGGATCAAAAGTAGAATTACCAACATCCAAACTCTCATAATTCCATGATGACATGTTTTTCAAATTAACAAATACAACTAAAATAAAGAAAATAAAAATCAAATACTAAAAAAAATCAAACCTAAAACCTAGAAATATGTACACCTATAGCTACACTTGATAATATCGTTAACTCCCCGGCAACGGCGCCAAAATTTGATCACGCTGAACTATGTCTAATAAAAGACTGAGCGGGCATTGCAAATATAATCCGGGGTATTATGACCAGAGTCAATCCCAAAGGTAATTTACGTATCAAGCAAGCTATTAGAATACTCAACTGTCACTTCATGTTATTTAATAAAACTAAAGATTAAAACTAAAGATTAACTACGCTAAGGTGTAAACAATTGTAATAAAGATCTAAGGTTATGGTTTCACCCGTCGGTGAATTTACTTCTCGGATACTTCATATAGCATGATTAGTTGTCTCTATCAATCATGAACACTCTATCTACCATAAATATCTCTTAAGTAATTATGATAATTTACTAGACGCACTCTCTCAAGTTACGCTATCTAGATTGCATTGCAGTTCACTTTAGATTGCACCCGAAGAATAGATATCTCTAATTCAACCTCTAAACCCTCGGTTATGACTTTCATCTATACGCTGGGAGTGATGTTGTTCAAANAATCTAAAATAACTTGCATAATTAAACTACAAAGTAATGAAGAAAATCTGTACAAATCGATATTTTCCTTCTCTTCAATGGCTTCCTCTCATCGAATCCCCCTCTAAGTTGTGTTTTTGGGGTCTATTTGTAAGTTTAGGACAAACCCTAATTGTCTAGGAGACTTCTATTTCAACCGGGAAACACTTAAACTCGTCAAAACTCGAAATCGTCCAGAAGCAGGAGACCAGGCATTTTAGCTCTAAGGCCTGGATAAGGCTAGGCCAGGCCTGGCGTTTTGGCACTAAGGCCTGGATAAAGCCAGGCCAGGCCTGGCGTTTTTTCTCTAAGGCTTGGATAAAGCCAGGCCAGGCCTGGCGTTTTGGCTCTAAGGCCTGGCTATAGCCCGGTGCACTCGTTTTCGCCTCTTGAGCGTATTTTCGACGTTTTTGCATCCATTTAGCTCGGCTTCCATTTCCAATTAACCTACACGTGAAATTGACTCCATTATGCTCATAAAAAATGTGTTTATGTCATTAACGCACATAAAATGTAAGGCATATAATATGTTAAACTATGAATTCTAGCCTCGCATCAGTTACTATCAAATGTAATTGTACGGTGAGATCGGGTTGCACGTTGTAACAGAATTGTAAGGTGGGATTAGGTTGCATGCAACAACAAAATTGTAGGGTGGGATCGGGTTGCACGCCACAACATAAGTAATAAGGGTATAATGTGATTGTGAGATGGGATCGGGTTGCATACCGCAACCGAAGAAATAAGGGTGGAATATGATTGTAAGGTGGGATCGGGTTGCGCATCGCAACAGGGGAACAATTGAAATATGAAAATGTGAAAACCTCATTTGTGATTCTCTGTATCCCTGTGCAATATTTTTTTGGGTTTCTTTAACTTCCTATCATATATGTATTGCTTGATTTTACATAGAGTAAAGTTCGTCTATACATACTAATACTACTCAATGGTACTAACATCCCTTTTGCCGGGGGCGCTACATCTTTTACATGGATGTAGGTGGTTTAATAGCAGGTAGTTTCGACCGCCGATAGTGGTGCCTCCTCTCTATCCTTTCAGCAGTTCTTGTGAGCCCCATTTCCTCTCGGGGTCGTGTGTAGTCTATATCATCTTCTTTTGTATATGTTGTGTCTTTAAAGGTATAGTCGGGGCCTTGTCGCCGAAAAATCTATGTAAAATCCTAGTATTGTTAGAGGCACCGTAGACACGAGGTGGTTGTATATAAATTTTTTGGGTAGTAGTTGTATTTACTCGTAATCGGGGACTGAATTGAAAATGTTGCATGTAGCTTGTACCTTTTGGGATTATCAAATGCTGAAACGTTAAAAGGAGAAATTAACTTAAGTTGTAAGTCCATGCTTTGATTTAATTTGCTATTTCATATGGAATATTGTATATCAGCGGGGTAACACGTTGGGCAGGAAAGGCAATCCAGGTCAACTTGACCGGGATCATCCGGTTAGGCGCCGGTCCCGTCCCACGGTTTTGGGGCATGAAAAACTTGGTATCAGAGCCGAAGGATTTTAAAAGTGTATAAGGATGTGTCAGTGCCGTGTCTAGTGGAGCCCTTCTTATCGCTGTGTTGTCGACCACATCAATAATTAGGGGGCTACATGGACATTTAGGAATTTCACCCTTCTTTGATACTCCAATCGTGCGTTAGAGCTCAAGTTAGGGAGTTAGTTTTCTCTCCAAACCTTACTCTTAAAATGAGTAATCGTGATACCATAATCCTAGTGTTTGAAGCCATAGGAGTGATTGATCGCACCATTGAGTCCGAAGGGATTGCCCAAGGGCTTGTTAGGAGAATCTATTGAGTTGTGGAGGGGTTGGTAGACCCTATCGCTAAGAGGGGAGTTCCCTTGTCCCTATTGATGTCACTGCACCACCAAATCCTATAGTATATCGGCATGGTACCAACGTACGTTAGGGATGTGGGGTCGAGGGGCATCGATTCAGCTATTGCCCTATCAACCTAAGGTCACCAAGTAAGTCACTCCTTAGCACAACCAACGTATTCTTGTTGTATATGTACATCCATATTGAAGAACTTTCATAGTCATGGTCTTAGTAAATGTTGAAGTCATAAACCATTGCATGCACCTACTCTTTGAACGAGATCCAATATTTCTTGAATCCACTCTACCGCAAATTTTCTTATATGTAATCTCTTATGACCTCGAGCTATATAATCATGTCCTTGAGTTGAGTTGTAGCTATAGAATTACCATTTCCAACACACCTTTCTAAGCTCTAACAAGGGACTATACCCGAAGAATTTCTTCCCGAATGAATGTATGGACAATTCTAATATTTTCGCACAAAATAAAAGGATATTTTCTCTCGACCAATTATTCTTCTCTATTCGAAATCCTAGGCCATTGTTCTTCAAGTTTTTGCATCATCTGAATGTTGACATAGTGTCATAGTGAAGATCTTGCCTTGTGTCATAATATCTAGTATGGTAGTGCCCTCGCTCTATCTTTGTTGAGGCTTTCATTTTGGCCTAGTGGTCGGAATCGACAAGATTTTTTATTGTCTTGAGAGAATCTCCCTCTTTCCCTGACAGGTTATTTTTTGAATTTGGTCTGCTCAATTAATTTTAAACATTATAAAATCTCCATTGAAGTTGGGGACCGTTGAGCCTCCATGTAGCTGGAGCATGCTACTTATTCTTGTTGCCCATCTTATTCTTGAAGGTTGTTCTTCTTCTGGTTGTAATGAAAACGAGCATTTCCGCTCCTCCTTTGGTTTGCATAATACTTATTTTAGTGTCGCTATATGTTAATTGCTCTATGTTGCTACAAATCAAACTGATTTTGATGTTTGTAGTGGCTCCCCTAGCCGCGAAGCTATTGAGTTACTCTTAAAAACTCAAGTTCTTTCGTTGATTTGCTACTCTGACATACCCGGCCTTTCCCTAGTTGATGACCTATTTCTCAGTTCCAATTTTGAGGGCTGAAGAAAGAGCATAATTGTGTCCCTGGTATCTAGAAATACAATTTCTTTTATCAAAGGTAATCCACCAAAATTCTTTACCAATTCCGCTGAATACAGGAAATGGGACAGATGTAACAATACCTTTATTTTCTGGTTAACTAGTTTTCGTTCCTATGATATTACTGGGGTTTTAAGTATTCTGACATAACTAAAGAAAGATATAGAATTTATAGGTTTAAAGACAAGTCAATCCATCCTCTTACTATAACTATAAACCTGCTTCATTCACTGTCCGCTATATTATTCCTTCTCAATCCTATCCCCTGAGAAGCACTATACTTAAAAGTTGAACTCTTAACCAGAAAGAGTAACTCTAATTTTAAAATACTTCTAGATATCTGGTCAATGGATTAATAAGGGCCACAAATTACATGGGTTCCCACTTCACTTCAAGTTCATCAATGGTTGATTGCATGCCGCAATTTCTGAACCACCTATGCATGTGCTAATCTAACAATATTCTTCCCAGTTTAACTCCCGCTTTTAGGTTTGGGGTGCACCAAGGAGAAACACACCTAGTAACACATCCATATGTCAAGCCTTTATCTCGGCCAAGTCTTATAACATGTCCCAATTTTGTTGGTAATAACTGCTTGTGTAGAAGTGTGTTGTAGTGTTTCGTGGTGTAGTAGAGTTGCTAAACGTAATTGGAGTTTTAAATTTTGGAACTATACATCATGTGATTATATGCGGAGATATTCTTTAAAAAATTTAGCTCCTCGTAATCCCTTATATTATCACCTTTCCTAGTGGTTACGATGTAAAGGTAACTTGTATAAGCTCTCTCACATCATTTTTATTTGTCTTGCATCATGTGTTGTTCACCCGTAAACTTCAATGTGATATTATCTCAATTTCTCGGCTAGTTATCCAACTATACGATTTGATTTAATTAGTTTCACTTTTATGTACTCTACAAGCTCCCTAAGAGTGGTCAAATTTCCCTTTTACGACATACATCTAATGTCTTCAACTCTGTTTAAGCTTGTTGATTCCAAGTGGTGGTCTTAGTTGTGCTGCCTTACTATCTATTTTCATATTGCAACTCTCCTTGTGAATCTAATTTTATGCCTTATGGCATCAAGGGTCGGGGTATGTTCCTTTTGTTAGGATAGAAGATATTGCTCGCACTCCTTGTGATATTTTCTCCTATGACAATCATCTACCTGCTCTACTTGTCCCTATGACTAGATAACTCAGGTTACTCGTCTTCGATAACTGCATTACGACTCCTCACCCTTTCATAATTATTCATGTAACTTCGAGGCCTTATTCTACACTAACTCGTAATGATTTTAAGAATTTTCTCGCCATTGTTGAGAATTTTCTAGGGCTATGAGGGCTTGTATCATTGGTTCCAAAAGCAATGATTTTTCCTTAAAGTTCAATATTAAATTGCCATGATTTCAAACCAAAGTGTGTCCTTTTTTCAAAAGTCATAAATGGGTCAGATTTGATGAGGTTATGTGGATCTCCGTTCCTAGGAGTATTGACAACGTCATTGTCATATATGGGAATTTTGGTACCTCCGACATTCCACCGCCATATGAAGGGGTAGATTGTTTGAATTATGATAATCTCATAAGTAGATGACTTCTTTTCCATCCTCATGCGCTTGTTGCATAAATTCCTTGTATCGCTTATTGTTATGAGTGAAATCAAATTCCACGTATTTCATTTGCGTCCTCAATCACACCCATGTTGCAAGAGTCTTACCATTTGAGCTCAACTACTTACCCTACACTCAGGGACACAACCGGCGTATCCTACTTGATCACTTCTTTAAATCTCAAGTTTACATACATGGTATCCACCTTATCTAATAATATCAGTTACCACTATGCTTCGCTTAACTGATAATTGATGTAGTCACCCGAATTAAACCATATCGGCGTCATTAATAGAAATCCTCGTGTCTCTCAGCATAGAACCTCACGAAATACTCTACTTAGCACATTAATGGATTCCTGAATAATTCCAGCCCAATCTTGAACTCCGTTAGTCCTTACTGTATTATGTCTATTTGGTATTGAAGGTTCAAACGTGTCAAAGTCACCTTATGATCTCATATAATCAATAGGTAATTTTATGGTCAATTTGTTACGGCACATCTTAGAGTAATCGTGAAGGTCACCACGGGTTTAGTTTGGGTATTCGCATAGAGATTTAGAATTCAGAAAGGTGAACCGGTTATTCTAAAAAATTTCCCCTTTAGATGTTATGTGAATTGATTGAAGAGTACATAAGCGCATTTCCCATTAGGTCGCACTGGGAGTATGATGTTTTCCCGTAGTTGTTCCTCATGTATTTGTGTTTTCGCATGTCCATTCCTAAAAAGGTAGTTGGATATCCTTTGTGTATCATCCTGGTGTAAATTATCGAAGATGAAGTTAACGGATAGTTAGCTTATGTGAGGTATGTAGCTATCATCTTTGTTAGATAAGTTTAGGGGTTGGGATTGCTTTATTGAATGTGTTATGGCAAAGCTTGCAAGTCGAAGGATCCATGTGGGAAGCGGAAGATGAAATGAAATGAAAGAGAAATATCCCCACTTGTTTGAATAAGTCCGAAAATGGTTTTGAAAGTTTTCATCTCTAAGCAATTACGTTGGTGTCAAATTTTGTGCAAGAACACTCCATTCCCCTAATTACCCTACTATTGTGACTTCTCAAACTTTCTGCCATAAATGTATATGTTGTTGTGATAAGTTGGATCATGTACAACTCCTTGAAATAGATGAATTATGTGCAACTCACTGAAATAGCTGAATTATGTGCAACTCATTCTAATAGTCAAATTATGTGCAAATTTGTGGAGTTAACTGAACTATGTGAGGCTTGTGGAAGTAATTGAATTATATGTAGCTTGTTGAAATGATCGGATTATTTGCAAGTTGATAGAGTAAATGATTGCTTAAAATGTGTTTCGGGGCTCCCTAACAGGTAGATAGGCCTAATTACAAAGGAAACTCTGGTGAAATTTTTCAGGAAATATCGGAGTTAGTAAAGATTGGGGGGTTGGCATATTTTGTTTTCTCTGAACTAAGTGATTCCCCGATCCTCATTCGAGGACGAATGATTCTAAGTGGCGGAGAATATAAAGACCCGTAAAATTTCAACTCTAAAAACAATGCCCGAATGGATCTCCATGTGGTTATAATTGTAGAAATTCTTAAAACAGACCCTTATGGATTAAAAACTACCCCGGGACTTAAAAGATATAATTTTCCATATTTGCGCACGTCTGCGGTCCACTATGCGATCGCAGATCAGGTGTGCGGGCCGCATAGTCGGACAGCTTGCTGTCCATTTTGAGGACAACTATGAGGCCTAGAATACGATCACATTTCACGAATGTGGGCCACATAGTTGTCGCATTCTTGCACCTTGACTTTTGCGGAGGGAGTTATACGACGCACTATGCAACCTCATAACAGGTACGCGGACTGCATAGTGGTCGCATAGCTGGGCTGTCTGCTTCTCCTTTTCGCCCAGCTGAAGGCCACTTATGCGACGGTTATACAGACTGCATAACAGGAATGCGATTGCATTCCTTACCGTATACCTACTTCGGGGCTTCTAATTTCTAATTTTTAAATCCGACCCCCAGCTTTATAAAACACCCCTCCCCTTCATTTGTAAAGGCGATCTGATTAAGATAGAGAGAAGTGAGAGTGGGTTCTAGTGAGAGAAGTCCCCATCTTCCCCAATTGGTCCTCCATCTCTACTTAGGCCTGGAATTAATCGAGTAGTCGTCATCTTCTTCACCATAAGAGGTAAGTCTTCACCCAATTTCCTTTTAATTATCATGTTTTTTGCTAAAAAGGGTAGGACAGATAAATTGAATTTTTGAGATAAAAGCTAACACCTTGCATGCATGTGAATAATCATCCATAATATAGCAAAGGTAAGTAAGATAGGGAAATCTTTAACTAAAAAGGGGGCTAGTTAATCTAAAGGACCACATAGTATTTGATAAAATGCCCAAATGAGTTCAAGGTTCCTACCTGTAAGTTAGAATGTGTCACACTGTGAATTAGATTGAAAGAGTTAGAAAGTCTGGTGGTTTGGGATAGAAATTAAAGGGGAATTCCAACTCGAGGTATGTATGGCTAGCTTTAATCTTCGTAGAGTCACCTTGTTGGTGTTCAAGAATTCGGTATAAGTTTATGGCTTATACATATGTGAATCGATGTTCTAATGTGTTGAGGTGCAAGATTTTGTTCTCTGATTGTCCTAGTTGATTACCATGCCACCATGTTATATGAGCTTGTGAAAAGGTGATTTTTTGTTGCTTATTCTATTATGTTCAAAGGTCGTTAAATGTTGAATACATCGGTATAAGAGGATGTGCTGCAAAACGAAAGAATGATAATTAATCAAATTGTTGAATGCATCTAAGTGCTAAATGCTGTGTAGCAAGTAATGAAAAGGAAATGTGGATTTATCTAATTGAACTATATGTTGATGGTGTGCCGATATGACTCACTGTTTGGTAAAGATTACTATGGCCTTGATTTCACATGGTTATTTGGTTGTTACGAATGTATATTCTTGAATGATAAAAATCATTGTGATTGAATTTATTGGTTAATGTTGCTATCAAATGTAATTATAAGGTGGGATCGGGTTTCACGCCGTAACAAAATTGTAAGGTTGGATCGGGTTGCACGCCGCAACAGAATTGAACGGTAGGATCGGGTTGCACGCCGCAACAGAAGAAATAAGGGTGGAATAATATTGTAAGGCGGGATCGGGTTGCGCACCGCAACAGGGGAACAATTGAAATATTAAAATGTGAAAACCTCATTTGTGATTCTCTATGTCCCTGTGCAATATTTGTTTGGGTTTCCTTAACTTCCTCTCATATGTGTATTGCTTGATTTTACATAGATTAAAGTCCGTCTATACATACTAGTACTATTCAATGGTACTACCGTCTCTTTTGCCGGGGGCGCTACATCTTTTAAATGGATGTAGGTGGTTCTATAGTAGGTAGTTCCGAACGCCGATAGTGGTGCCTCCTATTCATCCTTTCAGCAGTTCTGGTGAGCCCCGTTTCCTCTCGGGGTCGTGTGTAGTCTATATCATCATCTTTTGTATATGTTGTATCTTTAAAGGTATTGCCTGGGCCTTGTCGCCGGCAAATCTATGTAAACTCCTAGTATTCTCAGAGGCTCCATAGACACGAGGTGGGTTGTATATATATATTTTGGGTAGTAGTTGTATTTACTCGTAATCGTGGACTGAATCAGAAATGTTAAATGTAGCTTGTATCTTTTTGGATTATCAAATGCTAAAATGTTAAAAGGAGAAATGAACTTAAGTTGTAAGTCTATGCTTTGATTTAATTTTCTATTTCATATGGAATATTGTATATCATAAACATGGGATAACGCATTGGGATGGAAAGGCAATCCAGGTCCGGTTAGGCGCCGGTCTCATCCCTCGGTTTTGGAGCGTGAAAGGTAATTCCATCATTTCCAACTGGAAGCGGCACATGGATTCCCTTAGCCTCTCATTCTCTCTTTGCTTGATTTTGAAGACGTCATAATTCCTTGTGGCGACCTTGATGGCACCATCATGTACCTTCACAAAAGAGTCTACCATCATGGCAAGCAAATCTATCAAGTTCGGGGGCAGGTTATGATACCACATCATGTCCCCTTTTGCATAGAGTTTCTCAATAAATTTTCAATAAGACAAATTCAATCTCGACATCTTTTAGGTCGTTCCCTTTCGCAGCACAAGTGTAAGCTGTAATGTGCTCACTGCGATGCGAGGTCCTATTGTACATCGGGAGATCGGGCATTATGAATTTATTCGGGATGGACTTCGGTGATGCACTTAATGGAAATGGCTTCGGGGCTGCCCTTCAGAATTAGGGGTGCACCTGAGATCTGATCGACCCTCGAGTTATAGGTCTCCACTTTTTTGTCGTTCGCTTCGATGTTATTTTCGCCCGATTCAATCCTCTTTGTGAGGTCCTCGAGCATCTTCATAATGGCGGGATCGATTTCTAACCCATTGTTGCTCGACCTTTCTGGTGCTTGTTCGACTCGAGGAGCCCTTTCTGGTAGTGCTGTGCTTGGGGTTCTCTAATGGCTTTGTAGCTGAGCAATAGCCAACTGTTGTGCTTGCAACATCTCAAAAATGACAAGAAGGCTAACTTTCCTTTCCCTTTTAGCAGGGTCTCCCTACGCTTCATGCTGGTCTCCTTCACGCAAACTTCTGTCTGTATGAGAGATCACATCAACATGTTGAGCGTTGCGTGAGCCTTGATCGACAGGGATATGCACTGGTGCCCCGAGCAACGGAGAGACGAGGTCTCGAGCTTGGTCGGAATGGGCATCGAGGTCGAGCTTAAGAGCTTCACAAGGGGCTGTCGAGAATGATATAGCAGTATTGTAGGCCTCGAAGATGGACTATTTGTGATTAATAATAGGTAATAAATGAAGAACAACTAATGAACACAATAAATGACAGGCAATAAATCAGTGAAACAATTGTAGAGAATATTTGAGTTAGAGAGCAGAGAATGTTCTTGTTCTTTTATTGAATATCATGTATCTTGCAAAGTGACAAGGGTCCCCTTTATACATGAGGGGAATCCTAACATAGTACATGTGTGATTATTACCAAAGAGAGATGGCTGGTATATCCATTTAATGACTCGGTACGGGCTTGTACTATTTTGCGTACTTGGTCAGCTTTAACCACGTGCCTTTTGGGCGTTTCCGGCCTTTCCATGATGTTCTTCGACCTACACTGCACCGGGGTTGATAACCCTCGATATTCCCCCTTGATGCCAAAACTCGAACCTTTGAACTTTCTGAGCGCCGTAACGATCATAAAATCGGGTTCTTCGATTTTAGCCGTATACAATGCCCACAACGCGTCATCTAGCTTCCTTGACTAGTAGGTCATGTTTGCATTAATAGTTTTTGGTAGGATGTTTTTGATAAGGGGTGGATACCTTGTTGCAAAAGTTATAACCACAATCATTATTGATGTCCCTTGGGTTCCACACCGCGTAAATATGTTAATTCTTCAAGAATGCGGTTACACTTCTTGCCTAATTGTTAGGGAAAGAAATTTCCTCGACCCGTTTGGAGACATCGTCTACTACTACTAGGATATAGTTCATGCCGTAAGACATTACGAAGGGACCCATGAAATCTATCCCCCATACATCAAAGATCTCGACCTCCATCACAAAGTTTATAGCCATCTCATTTCTACTAGAAATTGACCCTTGTCTTTGACATTGATTGCATGCCTTGACCCTTTGGTTTGCGTCTTGATAGATCGATGGTCAATAATAGCCACATTCAAGCACTTTTGCTGTAGTACAATTTCAACCATGATGGTTGTTACACCCCATATTTTCGTACGTGAAAGTATGCATGTAAGTAAATTGATATAAGACCGGAAATGGGATGTTATATCCTGCATTTTCGTACGTTAGAGTTTCATCGTAAGGTAATCGACGTAAGCTCGGGAATGATATTATCTTTAAATTATAAGTATTATGTTATTTGAAAAAAGTTATAAGTAAATTTCGTGAAGCTGAGCGGGTAAGCGAATCGAAGAAAATGAGTTTTGTCAAAGTTTGACATTTCCGGATAAAATATGGTCTATGCTATAATACCCCGTAATTATGGACTAGTTCCATACAAGGTACCACATCGTCACCCCCCAAAAACCAAGAAGCGCGACCGACGCTCAACCGAGTAAACCCGACTGAGCAAGCCTGTTAGGTTTCATTCTACCCAAACTAATTCATGAATAAAGAGGAGATGAACTCCATTAATCATACTTTATAACTATTCCATTAACAACATCCATTTTTTTCATTAGCAGTTTCAACCATATTATCCATAATATTACATGTTTTATAGATATGATTAAAAATGTATTTGCCTAAAACCAATATTTCTAATTCCATTCCCAATATCAAACACCACCCACAACCTGTCTACGGAGCCTCTATGTACAATTGCTGAGTAATATGGAAATGCCGGCAACAAGGCTCCGACTATACCTCAAAATACAAAGTGGATGATTACCAAATGACACAAAACTCCGGAAAGAAGCGGGGATCACCAAGTTAGCTGAAAGGAGCGTACTGCTATCACTGATTACTGCCGCCTACTGTGGAACCACCTGCATCCATTAAAGATGCAGCACCCCAGGTAAAAGGGACGTTAGTACTGTCGAATAGTACTAGTATGTATAGCTAAAAATCATCTTTTAGAATAGAATAATCATACATGATAAGGAAAGACATAGAAACAACAAGTCACAATCAATCAAATCCACATGTGCAATTAAAACATAACATTTTTTTTTTCAAAATACGAGAGTAATACACTTTTTACTTGGAAGATCTTTAGTACCGATAATACCACAGTTCACGATACCACTATCCACAATGCCACTATTCATAATGACAACGTACTCTTGGCACAGAGTCCGATCACGACCCGATCGACTACGTCATTTCACTAGAGACATTCTCTAGAATCTCAATTCTCGTTTCAATTTTGGATTCAATTTTCTGCACAATACCACCATGTGTGCGGCATGGTGTCCGATCACGGCCCGATTGGCTAGGCCGTGTTACTCAACGCATTTCCATTTTCCATCAATCATACCATTCCATAGTTCCCACACATATTTAAATTTATTCGGAACTAGTGGCCACAATAGTTATGTCACATTTGGTACTTGGCCACATTTCATAATTCGAGTTCTTTCCACATATTTCACACTAATATCAATTTCGTCAACAAGCCTTTCAATTCAAGGTATTAAGTACACACAAGAGAAATTATGCATTGTGGGCACATAGAGACTGTCACATACTTTTGCAATTTAGCACATATCCATTATCTTCAATACATCATCAAGTGACAAGATATCAATGTGGGAGCATTCCAACACATATTGAACATAAATTCTTACAACACAGGACCTTTCGGTATATAATTTTCTACATCAATCAAGGTTGAAACTTACACCTGTTGTATGGACACCATAGGGGTTCAATTTCTAAGAAGAAGGGGTTTTAGCCACACATAACTCAATAGAGCTTTTAGGCGCATTCTACTTTTTGAAGTAATCTTAAAACAGTTGAGTCAAGGCTCGTTTCATAAATTGTTTCATATATTTTTTCTCATTTCTTAGGCATCAATAGGCACAACTAAAGACGTTATTCACACCCTATTTACCCAGTTCATTTAATTCGTTTTCAAACATCTTTATACTTTATCATCAACCAAGTGCACTTAATCGAGACATTTAGTACACATACGAGAAATTAGGAGTATTAAGCATATCGAGTTTTTCTCACCTAATTAGTACACCAGTTTTCATTTAACGTACAAATCAAAGCCATACCAATTTAATAAGCAACACATACCTTAAACATCTATCACTCAATTCCAAGAGAGAAAGTTTAGCCAACATAGCTTTGTGAGCTTTCCTTATGTTACTACAACACACCAAAACCTATAGCAATAATAATCTATAGGAAGATAGAGAAAATTGATTAATAATTAGAAAGATTTCCCATGGTGTAAATCTCTTAGGAAACTCATCAAACACCTAGCATATAAAATAAACTACAAGGTTCCACAATGGAAATTCCTTCTCCCCTCAACCAATTTCAACAAGGACTACCCAAAATAGTTCATTAATCCCACATCCTATAACTTAGTGTCACATGAATGGACTATTGCTAACCTCATAGTATATATGAACTTTAATCCTCTTGCAGGCAAGCTCTGGAAGTAGGGCTTACCTAGATGGAGGATAATCTAGTGGCTAGCTTCCTTGATTCTTGAAGATTTGAGCAAGATTGGGTGATTAGAAAGCTAGGTTCCCTCTTTCTCACTCTATATTTCTCTTACCTCCCTCTAAAATCATCAGAATATTGTCCCAAATGAAGCCCCAAACGTTATTTAACAATTTGGGTTTGGGTTATAAAAATAGAAAAATTGACCCTCTGACTCAGATTTTCGGTCGCAGAAAGGACCGCATAACAGATGTGCGTCCCGCAAAATGGTCGAATTGTTCATGCTCAGAACATGGATGTTTCAGGTTGGGTATGTAGTAGGTCTGCGGCCTGCAGGCCTATTATACGGTCGTGAAATGCACCGCAGATATGTATGCAGATGCATAGTGTGCCGCATTATGGTCCTCACCTTAGCTCTGCTTCTGCTTCACTCTGCGGCACCTATGCGGCCCACATATTGATTATGCGGTCACAAACCAGACCGCAAAATTGCATTCTTCAGCCAAAATTATTCCTAAACACCTTAGTGCATTCTTTAACCCAAAAAGTCTGACCAGCAGCGAGCTTTACCACTTCTGAACACTTCTGCCTAGCTCGGCACCCCAAGACCTTATATTACACAGCAAAAGTTTCCGGGGCCTTACACACATGACCATGATAGCAAGGTGTATAACGTGTGTTGTAAGTCGGTAGCATTTTAAGATAATTCTTAATCATGTGGATAATTGGGTAATATCGGTCAGTGGGAGATAAACAAGATAATCAAGAAAATTAGTGAATAATTATGATTATGGGATAACGCCTAGAAGGCCCAACGTGAAAGCCACTATTCAAATTAGTGACTCTTGACTTGAATTTCTAGGTGGCACCTTTAGAGGGCCTCTTGGCTAAGCCATAAAAGGATTCTTAAATTCAACAAAAGGCATATAAGATTATGATCAAAATTCAAAAAATAGAGATGCTCACCTCTTCCCATCTCCAGCAATGAATTCCTTCAAAGAACATATGTGATAGTAACATTAGTTACTTCAACAAGAATTCATACGAGGCTTCTTAGCATATTAGAAGCGAGATTTTGCGATTCTAAGGGAGTACGGTACAATATTTCTCAAGAATATCACACAGTATTACAATATTTTCACCACCATCGAGCTAAAATCGATGGGCAAGACCCTATTGGGCAACCTCAGATCCGATGGTAAGTTATATACATATCCTAATGTGGCAGAGCGCCTATAAATGAGCCTAGCCTGGCATAGATACAGAGAGTAGTATGACCAAGCGCCTGTCACCGAGCCTACTACGGCGGAGCAGTTACACGTTCTGAGCCTTATAGGGACGAATATCTATTTTATTTACTATATTGAGAGAGTTGAGTCAGTTTTAGTAGGAAAGTATATCGCCAGATTATTTTTTATTCCTATTTACTTTCAGTTATTATATTATTTGTTCAGTTTCAGCTTTCAGTTTTTTATTTCCTCGTATATTCAGTAAATTATTTCGTACTGACGTTCCTTTTGCTGGGGATTCTGTATTTCATGTGTGCAGGTTCAGGCAGACAAATGGGTAGACCTCCTCAGTAGGTGTTGCCCGAGTTCAGCTTTATCGATAAGCTCCACGTCCTTCAGGGTTTCGGGTCTAGAGTTTTGTGTACATCTTGTGTATATATGCATATAGGTTATGGGTAGGTCGGGGCCCTGTTCCGATCAGTGTACATCCATCAGTAGAGGCTTGTAGACATATCCTATCAGTTAGTGCAGTATGTTGGGCTTGTAGGCCTTGTATCTGTATTTTCTTTGTTTGTCAGCCATAGTAGTTATGACGGCCTTGTTGGCCTAGCTTTATATTGATGTTTAGTCAGTGTTAGCTTCCGTTAACTTTTATATTTTTTCTTCGCCAATTGTCTTGCAATGTGGCTATGATCAAAATATGACATTATATGTTCAGAGTCCCTTAGTCGTATAGTGGTACGCAAGGATAGGTGAGGCACCGAGTGCCGGACTCGCGACAAAAGTGGTATCAGGGCATTTCCGTCCTAGGGAGTCTACAAGCCATGTCTCGTAGAGTCTTGTTTATGGGTGTGTTGTGCACTAAACTTTTAAGGAGGAGGCGACAAGGCATTTAGGGTTGTCACTCTTTCTTCTTACTCTACATCGTCTGGTAGAGCTCAGTCGTAGAAATTCAAATTCCTATGTTCTTTTTTATTTGTAATAAGACGATACCTATATCCATAAGATAGTTGGTAAGAAATTGAATGTGACCGTGGATGAGTTAAGTCAGAGGAACTCGCTTTTGCATCAAGCTCATGATGATTAAATGTGAGGTCTTTAGCAAATGATGTGTGTACTAAGACGTGTAAGCTTCTTGATGAGAGATTCAAAAGCTAAATACATGTTTCAACAAGTAAAAGAAGCAAGGTGAAGAAGGGTACGAGGCATCAAGTTAATGAAGATTATCATTTTTTACAAATCAGGCAGAGAAATATAAGCATTTTGAGTTACCTTCAATAGTAACAGAGGTATGTACTATCGGCCACACCTATCTCAGTAATACCCTATGGGAGCTAACATATATGGTTTTAAAGAAGGATGCGATATCGGGATCTGGCTGGTGTTAGAGTAACCCAAATGATTGACGGATTGTTTGCGTTAGTTGACATTTCCGAAGGATATTGCAAATGCGCTAATAAATCTCTTTGTGAGACACCCAGATTGTGCACTCTAGAATAATATAGCTAGATATGAATTCTAGAATATTCAATTTTTTTTTAAAAAAAATATAGGCACTAGAAGCCTAGAAGGGATAAATATTACCTTAGCATGGCTCCCGTCCCTAGTAGGGAGAGAATATTAGGCAATCCGAAGAGCTAGTGGATTGAGGAAATGGAGCTAAAAAAAAATGCCTTGTTGAAGTTGTCAGAACATAGTGATAGACAAAAATGTTAATAAGGAAATAAGAAGAGAGTTAATGAAGCATTATGAGTAAGATGTGGTACTTGATGACGATGGTAGGTAAAAAAATGACAGTATTACATAGTCTATAGTCAAGGGAAGGAAAAGACGAGAGGTGACATGCCTCGGGACAACAAAAGAGTATAGGCCATAAAGTCATATCCTTATTTTGAGAAATAGGTTCGTGACTCTAACGTGATTACTGGAAGGAATAGTTAGACCCCCAGAGTAAGGAGATTAGTATGGGCTGGTGAAGTTAAACTAAACATGAATTAGGGACTTAGTAATTTGATAATAGTCGGCATCATGAGGATTTCAGATTGCGTTGTGGCAGTAATAGAATGGATGACAGAAGAATAACCATTAAAGGTCATTCAGGAAGACGCTTCCCTATAGCAAGCAATGTGAGAAAAGCTAAGCTTAAGGGATTGTACGTGCCAGTTATACTAAGTGTCACCCTCACGCATAAGGAAATTTGTTATCCTTCGTACAAAAAGATTACCGCAAGGCATGTAAGGTCATCGATTATGTGACAGGACGCCAAAGATGAAGAGGTAAAACGTCTATTCGTAAATCGTCATAGCGCTAAATCCTAGTACTCCCCTAAAGAGGGGAATATGGAGTGATGTGGAATTATGTTAGAGTTAAGTGGTTCTAGTAACTATGGAGTGGTAAAAGATGAATGCGATAAAAATGAGAAAGGATGAGATTTCACTTACTCAAATCCTATTGATATTCTACGATTCCAGAACATTATACAAACACGATGTGAAAGAGAGGAAGCAAGGGTTCCTGACGGGGATGTTATTGATAAATAAGGAGCTAGTGTGAGAGGTGAGTTAAGGCAAATTAAATAACCCATAAAAAATTACGCGGGATATTGATATGAGAGTGGGACAGCGAGTAGTTAGTAATTGATTCAGGAAGAGCCTAGTTATGGCTAGACAAGAGGTTACAGACAAATCAGTAGATCGTGCAAGATAAACATAGTAAAACCTAATATAGTGAAGTCATTCCGCAGTTAAGACATTGTAATATTTGAGATATATTTAGATAGGAGTTAGATAGTAAAAAGGTACCAAATGAGTGTTACAGATATAAAAAAGAATTCCACTTGGAAGACAGTTAAAATATAAGTTCAGAAGCAACCCTACAAACACAAGGGCATGATGATAAGTAACTACGGATAATTGTAGGCGAGGAAGAACATAAAAAATTGCATCAAGTATGTGATATAATAAGCTCGCATCTTTACAAGAGTCATAGGATCCTCCCTAAGTACTAAAACGAAGGACTGGTTGAGGAAATAAGAAATAAGGCTTCAACCTAAGCTCGGTGGCCTAAAGAGGAATTGGTCATGTAAAAAATAATCTCACTACAACGTTGTATGCACTCCATAAGAAAGTGTCACCTACTGTGGCTAATGAACGGGAAGTAAAATGAAAAGTAATATTCAAGATCATATAAGTTGCACGAAAACTATGGCATGCGAGAGAACTAAGATAATCTAAGTATGTACGCAACAAAGGGGCAGAAAGACCAGGAAAAGTAATACATTACTCTTAAAGAAAGCTAAGAAGGAACAAAAAGAATTATTCGATTAATGTTCCAGAGTTAGTTACATTATTAACACACTTAAGAGTTCAGAGTATTATCCATTCAGCATATATGTTGACAATCATACATCCATAGAAGACTCTGGTATACGTTAAAAGAAAGAAATGAGCCAGGGCACAAACAAAGGATTGAATTGTCAGAAGATTGTATCATGGATATTCCATAGTGTCCATGAAAGGCTAGAGTTATAACTAATACAAGGAGACGCAAATCAGAATATAGCATAAGCCTACCTAAAGGATGATCAGAAGGAAGAGTAAGTTAAAGAGTTACTTCAACGAAGTAAGTCAGAAGTCTGATTATTGGACCCAGAAACTTACATAAACTGTGATTGAGAACACAATAGAGTCACTTTTAATATCAGAAGTACAAGTGAGATAGTACAACAACCATATTCTATAATGGCTATATAATAAAGCAGCTAGAAGAGTACCAGCCTCATAAGAAGTCAGTATGAAGCTCCCACCAGAGGTGCAAGTATTATTATAGAGCTTCGAGTTGTGAATGTGAATTATACATGTGTGAAAGCGAGGCCATGAAAGATATAGAAGATATGAAATGTTGTTTTAAGGTAAGTAAGGTAAAGGTGAACAACTTACGTGATATTTAGATGCAGAAGGTTGTGAATAACCCATACTCAAGATAGAAGACTATAAGCGTCGGGATTCAATATCCAGGAATGATAGTGGTGTCATTGGTGGCATACCTCCCAGCCTATGGTTTCTAGGAATCGAGAGGTCTAGCTAAAGGAGTATAGAAGAGTTTGAGACGATGTGATGTCTCGCTTAATGTTCCAAAATAACATAAGGAAATTTGTGGTGCAAGCAAGTTGAAGGAAGGTTGTGAGTAGTATAGATGACTATGTGTAGGTCGCAAGCTAAAGTATGGTAAAGCGACAAGGTTTTAGGAAGACAGGAGTAAGGATAAGAAAGGGCAAGGGGGAAGATGATGAAAATGGATAAGTCCTTAGGATTAAGCCCATGAAAACAAGAGAGTTGATCGTTTCTCTAAGTTATAGAAAAGCTCAGTATATCCTGAATGAAGTCAAAGGAGTCTAAGACTAATAGCATTTAGAAGAGATGGATGATGCCCTGGTAATAGAATAAGGGTGTAATTCTGATAGATAAAGGATGACATATGGGCCTTTAATTGAGTAACGATTTGAAAAAAATAAAAAATAAAAATGGATTTCAAGAAAGGTACGGGATTAAAATACCCACGTAAGGTGAATCACATTGGGATTCTATAAAATACGGTTATTGAAGTACAATATTGCCCCTAAGTGGATTAGGAGGCATTGATGGACTTAGGCTTGTACATATAGGATAAGAAACGAGAATAACCTGGAGTTTGGTAGAAGACCTCAATAAAGATAAATTTAAGTAAGAGTTATGGTATAGTATCACCTACCTAGATGCAGTAAAATCATGCAGATGGATAATCGGGTATATGAAATAAAATATAGCAACATTCGTAGGTTTGACAAGAACTTTGGTATGCCTATAGACACCTAGAGGGACAACTTGTCATAATTCTGTATATGTTCACAAAGTGAGGCCTACAAATTGGCTAAAAGATGGGGGAAACAGGAGAGAAGAGTCGCATAGGAGCACATAGAAAGTCAGTGTCGTACAAGCTACATAATTGGAGATAGCAACAGTTACGAGATTGGAATGATTCCGACCGCAAGTCGTGGTGTGAGAAAGAGGCTTAAAGGGGGGAATGCCTTGGCCTTTGGATTTATTCACAGAACAATTGCCTAAATGGAAAGGTCAGTATTAACACCATTCGTAAGAGCTATCCCTGTTATGAGACAAATAAGTGCATCAGTCAACATTCGAGGATGAATATTCCAAAGGGGGAATGTTGTTACAACCCATGTTTTCGTACGTGGAAATACGCCATAAGTAAATGGATATAACCTCGAAAATGAGATGTTACATCCTGCATTTTCGTACGTTAATATTTCGTCGTAAGCTAATCGACGTAATATGGGGAATGAGATTATCTTGAAATTATAAGTATTATGCTATTTCAAACAAGTAATAAGTAAATTCGTGAAGGAGAGAGGGTAAGCGAATCGAAGATAATGAGTTGCGTCGAAGCTTGACATTTCGGGATAAAATACAGTCTAAGCTATAATACCACGTATTTATAGACTAGTGCCACACAAGGTACCACATGACCATGATAGCAAGGTGTGTAAAGTGTGTTAAAAGTGAGTATAATTTTAAGATAATTCTTAATTACGTGGATAATTGGGTAGTTATCGGTAATTGGGAGATTAACAAGATAATCAAGAAGATTAGTGAATAAATATGATTATGTGTCAAGTCATAAAAGGACCAACGTCGCATCCACAATTCAAATTAGTGATTCTTGAACAGAATTTCTAGGTGGCACCTATAGAGGGCCTCTTGGCTAAGCCATAAAAGGCTTCTTAAATTCACCAAAAGATATGTAAGATTATGATCAAAAGTCACAAAATATAGATGCTCACCTCTGCCCATCTCCAAGTAACGATCTCCAATAATAAAATTTTGTCAAAGAATATATGCGATAGTAACGTTAGTTACTTCAACAAGAATCCATATGATACTTCTTACCATAATAGCAACGATTTTTTGCGATTTTAACAGAGTATGGTACGATCTTTCTCTAGAATATCCTACAGATTTTTCCCTACTCCATGTATGTTAAGGTTAAGCCCTTCCTTCATTTTGGCATGATCTCGTAACTACATGTGTTTGATAACGAGGAATAAAGAGAAGTTCATACTCCCAAATTTACATACATTATCCTAGTCTCATAAGCTACTGTATTTTGCCTTATTAAGACTTGATATTCAATAGAGTTTTGTCTTCTTTCAGCCAAGAGAGTAAAGAGTCTATTTATACATATGTACAGTATTATAGTATTTTCACCACCATTGAGCTATAATCGATGGGAAGGCTCCTATTGGGCAACCTCCAATCAGATGGTAAGTTATATACCAAGCCTATTGTGGCCGAGCACTTATGAGCGAGCCCAGAATGGACAAGATACAGAGCCTAGTATGGTCGATCGCCTATCAGCGAGCCTACTACGGCGGAGCAGTTACACGTTCTGAGCCTTATAGGGTCGGACATCTATTTTTTTTACTATATTGAGAGGGTTGAGTCAGTTTCAGCAGGAAGGTATATCTCCAGATAATCTTTGACTCCTAGTTAGTTTCAGCTAATATAAGATCAGTTATGTTTCAACTTTCGATTATATCACTTCCGTGCATACTTAGTATGTTATTTCTTACCAGCGTCCCTTTTTCTGGGGATGATGCATTTCATGTGTGAAGGTTCAGGAAGACAGATGCAAAGACCTCCTCAATAGGTGTTGCCCGAGTTCAACTCTATTGGTAAGCTGCACGTCATTCGGAGTTGCTCGGTCTAGAGTATTATGTACAATCTGTTAGTTAGTGAAGTATGTTGGGCTCGTAGGCCTTGTTTTTGTATGTTGTTGGTTTGTCATCTATAGTAGTTATGACGGCTTTGTCGGCCCAACTTTATATTAATGTTTAGTTAGCGTTAGCTTCCGTTCATGATCAAAGTATGACATTTGTGAGCATGTGATTTTTACTCGCCATATCGTCCTATAAAGATCCCAATAAATCGATTGATTTTATAAATATTGACTTACTTTTCAGTAATTAATTGTGAACTATCTGCGTTGCTTGCATACCCATAATTCATCTTTCAAATCATTGAAAATTCTGCATTATGAAGTTATTAGTCACAATTAATTGAATGATAGACAAATAACGAGTATTTAACGTAATGTAGTTTTAATAACTAATTACTATAAAATTTAATCATTTTTTATTCAATAAATCATAGATTTAACTAAGAATATATAATCGATTGTATTATTCTTAATTAATATGTAAATATATGAAAAATAAGGTTTAGAATTAATTGCTACATTTTTTTTTTGGATTAAATTAGAGTTTAATTTAATTAGATTAATTAACTAATTAAGAAAACAAAAGCAAAATCGGACCTGGGCCAAGAATGACCCAGGCCCAACCCCTATTTTTCTATACACCCATACAAGTCAGGCCCAAACCAAATCCCTTACCCGGCCTGCCCTAGCCTGACCAAACTACACCGTTTGGTCTAGTCGATTAAATCCTGACCATTGATCAAAATGGATCAAACGGCCAGGAACTCACCCCCCCTAAACTATATAAATGTCCTAACCTAACCCCATACCCCCCCCCCCCATTTCAATCAGAAACCAACCCAACCCAAACCCTAGCCGCCCCCATTTCCTTCATCTCTCTCAAGCTCCAACCTATAAACCCTAGCCGCCCTGAAACCCCGCCGCCGTCCGGCCACTATAACAACTGCGATCAACCCCAAATCTCTACCCTACAATCCCCATCACCTCCTAAACCACCTCCTGTCATTGGTTTTGTCAAAAAACCCCAATTTCAGATCTGAAATTCCAGAACCCCCAAGTCCCCATGCGCGCTGGTTCAAGGGCCTTCAACAGCTCGGACCTGCATGAGTCAGTTGCTCTTGACAAGAGCAATTGATTCATGCGGGTTTGACCTGTTTTCAAACCCACCGAAGTCCGGCCAAACTCCAGATCTGACTGGTACCCCACCCCCTTTGTTTCTTTTAAGACAAATCGCCTAGGCTAGTGTTTAATTTCTGCTCCCGATCTATGTTTCCCGTTTGGACTAATTGTTTAGATTTTTTTTAGGTTTTCTGTTTATTCTCCTAAATGATGTTAATTACAAGACATTTGTTTAACTGAATTTGGTTTTAGGTTTTTCTTCTTTATTGATCGCCCCTAAATGCTAATGTCCCTTCCCTCTCTAACTGTTTTGGGTTTATCGGCATGAACTTGTCTAGATTTAGTTGGTTTTTGTGAAAGATCTGTGTAGATCTGTTGTTTTCTCCCCCACCTGTGTACATCTTCTCCTTGTCGTTTCAATTTTAAGCATGTTTCATGACTTTGTTCTTGTCATACTAGGTAATTAGGTTTTCCCTGTAATCACACCTCCTGAATTAGGCTCCATCATTGACTGCATATATGATTTATCTGTTTGATTCACATTGTTTTCGATTGATGTAGTACATAGCCCATTATGAAATTCCGAACTATTTTCAACCATGATTAATCATTCTTAGATTTTCCTGTCAAGTCACCATTGATTTACTAGAGATTATATTTATTTGATTCATGCTTAAGTTTGTTTTAGACTGCCTTCACTGTCGCTCTTTCCCCACCTTCGATTGATTGTTTACTCTAGTTCACCTTCTGAGTTTAGTGTAATCTAGGGCTAACCATCCACCCTAACTAAGCAATTAAGTAATAATTTGATTACACAATCATACACAACCATTTGAGTATACATGTGAACTAAATAATTGACCTAATTCTAAGAAGTTTAAAGTAGTTAATTAATCTGAAATTAATCAACCCTGATAAGGCGACAAAGTTTAGCTACTAATTAATTAAATTAGAATAGAATTACTTATTACCTAATTAAAAAACCTAGCTAACCTTCTTTAATCAAACTAAGATCATAGAATGACCAAGATAGTTAAAAAAAAAAGTAGTTTTGTTTCATAAGATTAACCACTCAATTGACTAAGAGTTAATGGATAAACCTCATTACACCTAATTTTTTCAACCAGTTAGCTACTCATTTAAATTCAAATGGTAACCAATTTGAGTTTAAGTTAATTAGGCAATAAGTCACACTTAACTAGTAGACTTGATTTTAAAATCAGCTAAGCAACATAGTTAGATAACTAGTTAAGGTCAAGAATAATTGATTCACTTGGTCGCACGTTCAAAATGCTTCCAACTTCTTCAATCTAGAAACTAACTTAGGTAGCTTCTTAAGTATTTAACTAAAAGTAAA
>ML357848.1:52060-67558 GCA_005239505.1 Nicotiana paniculata | reverse complement strand
GGCGCCTGGCTATCCCCCGGGTGTCCCCTCTCGCGTATTCTTCGACGTATTTGCATCCGTTTAGCCCCGTTTCCATTTCCAATTCACCTACACATAAAATAAACCCTATTAAGCACATACGACGTGTATTTTATCATTAAAGCACATAAAATGCGAGGTATATAATGCTTAAAATCATGAATTCTAGCCACACATCACATACCAAGGCCTCGTGTCTCCCGGCATATGGGACGTACTGACCGTGTGCCGGATGAATGGGGTTCCCGATAAAAAGTCGGGTAACAAGGCGGTACCATGCCATATAACCTGAATAGGCACCTCCTGCATCTGCGTAGGTGGGGTCAAATCATCTCGCATGTCCCAAATACCCATATGCTCATTAAGCCATGCCATAAATGTGTCGTCCGCCCTATACTGATCATCCCTCTGATAATGTAGAGCATGCCAGACAGGCTACCTCGGTATAGACTGCGGCAGGCCAAACTGACGAAGCACCCGCTCGGAGGCATGATTCTCGACAATATCGAGGCATATGAGCGGGACAGAAGTCATCCAAATATGTCGGTCGGACGAGCAATAAGCTGGAAGGGTACCGATCAACTCCTCGATGTACGGCGTCCAGATGAACTATCAAATAAGAACACAAACCGTGAGTATGCGCAACACTAAGTTAATCTATACCAGTTAAGTTTAGGTAGATATTCACCTGTGTGCCATCTAACAGATCCAACACATCCCTGCAGAGGGGGAGATTATGATGGGCATCATACCCTCGTGCAAGTGTACGGCGGAGAACCCACCTCCTGGCTAGAGGGAGAAATGGAGGTGCTACAGTAACAAGTAGCTGTGGTAAAGGTGGCTTAAACTGCAGAAATCGCTCACAGGCCTAAACCTAACATACAAAGTTGACGTAAGGTATAAGATTAATTCTAACTAGGTAGAGTTGTAACTAAT
This sequence comes from Nicotiana paniculata, assembly GCA_005239505.1. Classification (NCBI taxonomy): domain Eukaryota; kingdom Viridiplantae; phylum Streptophyta; class Magnoliopsida; order Solanales; family Solanaceae; genus Nicotiana; species Nicotiana paniculata. Next base: position 66,604 of record ML357848.1, on the reverse strand, counting down.
GAACATATTATTTGAATATGTTGTCACCTGTAGAAGCGGCAGAAAGCCAAAAACGTCTCTCTTTGTGCCCATGCAAGCCCGGCACATCTGCCTGTACAAGTATGCGAGGACAACACCACCCCAGTTGTAAATGGATGTATCCTCGAACCGCTCAATTTGATGAAGAAAACGGAGGCTCACTAGGTTCCCCGAATTGTTCGGGAACAAGACCCCCCCCCCCCCAAATAGAAGGAGCAACAATAGCCTCGTATATCGCACAATATCTACCTCCGCTGACTCGGCGGTGATAGTCTCGTGGATTTGCTCCAGGTACTCTCTAATAGGGGTCAACTGCATACGACTGGTCCCAGACGATACAGTGTTGTCCTGTGGCATGAAACCCGTGAGCCTATGCAGCATACCCCAATAATCTGCCCCGCGAATAATATCTCATGGCCATAGGCAGTAAAACTGGCAACCCATCAGTGGGCAGGCCATATAAAACCTCAGCATCCTGCAGCGTGATGGTAGCCTCACCGATGGGCAGGTGTAAAGTGTGCGTCTCCTGTCGCCACCGCTCAATCAACGCCGTGATCAAAGCCCAATCGAGCTATATCCGACCGATCTCTATAATCCTATAAAATCCCAACTCCTCCAGGTACTGGACTACGCGGGGATGTAGAACTCTAACCTCAAAAAGTCCCACAAGTCATCCACTCTCCTAGCGCGGAAAGTCTGTGCCAGTAACTGTCTGTCCCATATAAAATCAGATCAATGCTGGCCCTGTAGGACTAATAGATCAAACGATCGAGGGGCGGGATGTATGGGCGCGTCCATGTCAGCTGTATATTAAAACAACATTAATTGTATGTTTAATTTATAAATTAAATAATAATTTTTTGAGATACACAATTTTTAGGGTTATATAATATTTATACATATGGGTTCCAGGCTCGATATTTGAGTCCCAGTAGCACCAAAGTATCATTAATAATTATGTGTGTCAAATTCAATATTTTTTATAATGTTGTGTGTTTGTTTTATAATTTAAATTCAAAGTATATATATATATATATATACACCTATGGGTTTCGGGGGCTCGATATTTTGAGGCCCAGTGGCACCAAACTAACATTAGTAATTATGTGTGTCAAATTCAATATTTTTATAATGTTGTGTGTTTGTTTTATAATTTAAATTCAATTTTTTAATTATTTAATTGTTTAATTTTTAATTGTATATATATATATAGACCTATGGGTTCCGGGATAGATATTTTGAAGCCCAGTGGCACCAAGCTAACATTAATAATTATTTGTGTCAAATTTCAATATTTTTATAATTTCGTGTATTTGTTTTATAATTTAAATTTAAATTTTTTAATTATTTAATTGTTTAATTGTATATATATATATATATATATATATACCTATGGGTTCCGGGCTCGATATTTTGACGCACAATGGCACCAAACTAACATTAATAATTATTTGTGTCAAATTCAATATTTTTATAATTTCGTGTGTTGGTACAATTAATAACTTAATTGGACAAAGTTTGCATTTTCAACTACCAGTATAAAATACTTAAACTAAAGGAATTCTATTCAAAAATATTACACTTTACTATGCGACAAGGCTCTACATTTTACTATGCTAAAAGAGTCTACATTTTACTATACTAAAAAGGTCTAGATTTTACTATGCAAAAAAATAATCCAAAACACTAATATAATCTAAAACGGCATGAAAACATACACACACACACACACACACACACACACACACACACACACATATATATATATATATATCCGGATATTAACAGACAAATTTATTTGACAAATTTCTATTTTTTTTATACAACACTAATGTTAACCCGAATAAATTTAACATACTAGTTTCACAAAAAAAAACACAAAATGAAATATAATACATACAAATCAACTAATATGCATTATTATAAAAGTTTCTACATAAAATAAATCGAAATACCTCGATTTAAAGTTTTCGGAAAGCAAATCGATTAAAAATTTGACCCCGGAAGTCAGAATCCACAATAATACGAAGCTCTACTCGAAAGTGGGACCTATTTTCTTCACCTTTTGTGTGACGGGGGAACCCATAAATTTTTTTTAAAAAAATAAAGTGGGGCAGCAGGGATGGAGGGGTGGGGACCAAAGAAGAAGAAGATGATAAAAAATGAAGAAGAAGAAGCAGAAAGGCGTCTTGAAGAAGACAAGTCGATTTAAAAAATAAGGGGTATAGCGCCGGTTTTTGGGCGCTATACCTGCGCGTGTCAGATTTGCAGTATAGCGCCTAATTTTTGGGCGTTATACATAGAAATGTTCCCCTTTTTTTCCCCACCTATTTTCATTGTTTGTGCCAAAAAAAAGCATTAATTGGGTTCCGTGTCCGATCCTATTCCATTGTAATTCATCCCAAAACCAATAAGAATTTTTTCTCTCTACTTTTCTCTGCAATACTTTTCTTCTTCTTTTATTGTTTCATAACACGTTATCAGGACGAGATTCTAACCAATTGAGTAGAAGCTTTGGGATTTAGTATAATGATTGTTAATTGTTCCATGAACTTCCTTCATGATTAAATTCTGGATTTAAGGTAAGTATTTTACTTTATTTTTCTCTTTTAAATTATTCAAATTCTATAATTTGATTATAACTCTAATAGAGTTTGCAAGAAATTATAACCACCCTAAGTGGTAAAATTTCTATGCCTTGCCATGATCAAAATCATGTATGATTATGGGCAAAGAAGTGGAAACTCGTCCCATTGAATTTGTTTCATTCTCATCCTCTTTAAGAGAATGTGATATTAATATGTGATAAGTCTAAAAGAAGACAAAATTATTACCGTAAAGGTATCAATGGACGTGGATGTGGCAATGGAAGAAATTATAATCGTCATCATTGTGATAATGAGAATAATAAAAATTCTCAAAATAATCTTTCCCTATGTGAGTAATATTTGTCATCGACTTGACATGAGATTTTATAAAGCACATATAGATGATTATGGTTCATTCATGATGTGAATGTGATAATATCTGATTTATGAATACGTATTCATTCTTGGAAGAATATGTAAGTGCTAGTGGTAGTGAATATACCACACTCACCTCTAAGAGGAGTCTTGAGATGAAATAAGAAAAAAAATTCATTATTATGACATGAATGGTCATTGATAACATACCTATTGTGATTATGCCAAAATCTTATGGCAATGGGTTATTACAGTGCAAAAGTAATAGAAAAAACATATTTTGCCTATAATGATTTTGACCATGACCATGATGGTATAACTTTCTTCTTGAAAGAGATATTCATCATATGGATATTGATGAATATGTGATAGTACAAAATTAATTGAGAACTCTAGAAGAGACAATTATACTATTTTGGAGAACACAATTGATTACCAATAAGGTACTGTGTCGTAGTAAGTCTCAAAGAAACTTATTCAGTTTCTAAAGTATTTGCGAAAGTGGTTGGTTATATTGAGACTATAAATAAAGGAAAGATTTAATATCTTCTATTACTATGACTTGTAGTGGGGGTAATATGTCTGTGAAAAGCTACCCGCTTTATTCTCCAATTTGTACTACACAAATAAAATAATACCACAATAAAGTGGATGTTTATTGATATAAACACCCATATCATAATAAACTTGAAATTTATTGATAATTGCACACGTCATGGTGTAAACCTAAACTTTATCAATATTGATAATTTATTCAGTTGGTATAATTGGCTTAGCCATATCAATTTAAGTATGTTGTGCAAAAAGAGAATTCACATGGGTAAATATTAAAGAACTAGAAAGTGTTTTACGAATTCTCTTATGTTGCTTGTTCTCATTAATTAATAAACCAACTAAAAATTGGGATTGAATCCCATGAATGCTGGAAATATCAAAGGTGAATCTGAGCTCATTCACCTGCCATGTCACATAAGATGCATCTATGAGATGGTTACATGTGCGATTATTATTAACCCGCAACCTGGTGTTTGCGAGGTAACTTGCTCAATAATTTAATTTCGAGCATAATTTTCATATTTTCTATTCAAGACAGTTCAACTTGATAAATTGGTTTACACCGCAATTGATTTAGCAAAATGATTTATTTAGTGCCTCCACTTAATAACTAAACTATTACTTATGAGAACAAAGTTATTTATCTCAGTTTGATATACATTATATACAAAAGTATATTAATTCTCCTCTCATAAGTGGTTTAGTATCAGGAACCAAATAATTCCATCTTATTATTATTGATGTGCGATGTATATTTCGATTAACACCATAATGTACAAAGATGGGTTCCCAAAATTGAGGAAGAAAGTTAGATTTTCTAACATGAGAAGGAGACAAGATAAACAGTCGAGAAAACATTAGGTGAAATGAATTATCATTTGTACTTCTATATCCTCGAATAAAATAATATGAACTTGAAATTCATAAAAAGATAATTCATCTGCAACGCAAAGCATACCAGACGCATTTGATGACCAAAAGAAGTAACTATATTCTCATTACAAATGCTCCTATTAAAACCTAGAAGGACAAAGTCTATGGTACGCTTAAAACATATAGAGAAATCGGTTTCAAATAATATTCTTGATAAAGAAGATGAGCAAATGATAAAAATGATCATAATAAGGAGGCAAGTGATCTAGAAGATCACATAACATAACATTTCATAAAATCTCAGGAGAGGTTCAGGTGCCTGAACATATGAATGAAGAGATCTCTATGTTATGTCTATATGAAAATAAGGAGTTGGAACCGATAAAAAATGTTTGTCGACGATATCGATAATAGCGTTAAATATATATGAGGATCTTAAGTCTGGAGAAACAATTCAAGTAGAGTTTGGTTTCATATAAAATACATGTAGTTTTGAACATGTAGTTCAAACACTTGAAAGTATAAAATTAATGGTGTGTGCAATCGCCTTTATCTATCTTATATGTCTAGCATGACATAAAACTTGATATGCATCTAAAGTCCATTCACATGGCTTATATGGTGTAACTTATATGACAATCTATGAAGAATTTAAATTGCTTAAAGCATATATAATTCGTGGTCTTGAAGTACCACATCCTACGTGCAATTTGTGCACATATATATCTTGTTATAACTATAGCATGATAATGTGATAGCAAATTTTTCCCTATATGGAGATATTGAAAAGGCTATTGCACGACATTATATGAAGATATTATATATATACAAAAATGATGATTTCAAGGTGCAACATATTCATTCAAGTGATAATATGGCTGATTTGTTCACCAAATCTCTACTGATGTCAACCTTCAAGAAGCTAGTATACAAGATCGGGATGCGAAGGCTCAAGGATGTGAATTGATGCTCTCATCAGGGGAAGTTAATATGCATTGTACTCTTTCTACCTTACAAGGTTTTGTCCTATTAGATTTTCCTTGCAAGGTTTTTAACGAGACAATCAAAAGGCGTATTATTAAACATGTGTACTCTTTTTCCTTTTCTAGAATTTTTTATTATTTGGGTTTTGTTTTAGTTAATGTTTTAACGAGACACATTATTTGTTGAATAGACATTCAAGGGGGAGTGTGATAAATAGAATTCTATTTAAGGTGAATTTCTATATTTTAGAGAGATCTAAGGGATTTTACTGGGTGAATAAGTCACTATTTCCCTAAAAATAGAGGGGTCCTATTCCATTGTAATTCATTCCAAAATTCAATAAGAATTCTCTCTCGCTTTCTCTGCAATATTGTTCTTTCTTGTTTTATTGTTTTATAACAATTATCATGTTTATGAGATTGCTAATTATATCTCACATAATTGCAAGAGATTATAAATTATAACACAGGGTATTATTTAACCTATAATAATAGGTTAGTTACTATTTTATCAAATTAATATTTTCCATAAAAGTTTATTTATAGTTTATAAATAATGTGATTATGTGAAAATCCTTCCACCATCCATATTTAATACTACTACTGTATTTATTAATTACAGTCATTAATAATCAGAACCAATGAGATTATGATAAGTACAAAAGTCATGAGCCAATTTCCTCGAACCTACACAGCACTTTACAACGTTACCATTATTCTTGTAATCTGTGTCATCAATGATGTGTTTTCTTCCAACTTGTTGCCCAATTAACGACGCCGTTAAACAGCATTTTCTCAATTTCCTCTTTCCCGAAATCAAAACCGAGTAAACGCCGTTAAAGACCGTCAAAAATCCACGTCAAAGTCGTTATTCAACGCTGTACACTATAATAATTCCCACGTCTACAACGCATATCTTCTTCAGTCTTCTTCTTCAACGGTACCAAATTTCTCCACCAAACACGCTCCCAATTTGTCACCGTTCAATCACCGGAAAATTCGCCGGAACCATTCAAAAAGTTCATCGTTGATCTGTTTTCACCTTATCTGTATACTAAACTTCCGATCATACATTTCCTCTTCGGTTCTTATTCCTCCGTTAATAAGAATCCGCTCGTTGTTCTCTGCCTTTGAATTTCTCTATTTAACTTTATTTCTATTTTTTCCCCAAATCCAATTTCTGAAACCCTAATTTCCGATTTCCCAAAGCTTCTAGCTTTCGCTTTTCTATGGCCCATTTCAAGTAAATTCATATATGGGCCTGTTATGAATCTCTAGGGCTTTGGGAAGTTTTAATTTGGTTTTGTTCTTTTTTTATTTGTACAGTTTCGATCTGTGAAGAGGAACACAGATTGTATGTAAAGATGGGTTTGTGAAAATCTTGGTAAATTATCTTTTGTTTTTTAGGGGTTTATATTTTTCAGGTTGATTTGATTTTTTTGGAATTTAGGGTTTGAAAATTTTGGATTAGTGGAAAGATGTCTTCAGCTGGGGTGATTGCGATTAGTCCTATGTGCAAAGAATCTATGATGATTCCTGCAAATTTCCATAGCCAAGAATCAATTTTGATATATGTGGCCATGTCAGGGTCAATGGTACCAATGAGGGTTTTGGAATATGATTCAATTGACTCTCTGAAGCTTCAGATTCAGACCTGTAAAGGGTTTGTTGTGAAAAATCAAAAATTGGTGTGTGGGGGCCGAGAATTGGCCAGAAGTAATTCCCTCATTAGGGATTATGGAGTTGGTGATGGGAATGTTCTCCATTTGGTCCTTAGATTATCAGATCTTCAGGTCATCAATGTGAAAACTTCTTCTGGTGAAGAGTTTACCTTTAATGTGGATAGGAGCAGGGATGTCGGATATGTGAAGCGTCAAATTGCGAAGAAAAAGAAGGGTGCTTTAGGAGATATCAATGAGCAAGAAGTGCTTTGCAATGGTGAAAGACTTGAAGATCAGAGGCTTATACATGATATCTGCAAGAACAATGATGCTGTGATTCATTTGTTTGTGAGAAAATCTGCAAAGATTAGAGCAAGACCGGTGGAGAAGAATTTTGAGCTGTCTATTGTGGCACCACAACTGAATGATGTCAAGGTTACGGAGAGCAGTAGTGGGAATGAAATACTAGACAATAAGCTTTCGGTCCCTAGGGAGCCTCCTGATAGGGCAAGTATTTTGGAACCTATCATTGTTAACCCAAAGATTGAAGTGCCTTTGGTGATTAGTGATTTGATTGGCTCTACACTTGAAGGGTTAGATAGAGGACATTATCCTATTAGATCCTCCGAAGGCACAGGAGGAGCCTACTTTATGCTTGATGCAGCAGGGAGTAAGTACGTTTCGGTGTTTAAACCAATTGATGAGGAGCCTATGGCTGTGAATAACCCACGAGGGCTGCCTTTGTCAGTTAATGGCGAGGGCTTGAAGAAAGGAACAAGAGTTGGAGAAGGTGCTTTGAGGGAATGTGCTGCTTACCTTTTGGATCATCCAAAAAGCGGTAGGCGTTCATTTTCTGGTGAGGCACTGGGCTTTGCTGGTGTTCCACCAACTCTCTTTGTGAGGTGTCTCCACAGCGGATTTAATCACCCAGATGGTATCACCCCTAAGATTGGCTCCTTGCAAAAATTCGTGGAGAACAAAGGAAGTTGTGAGGATATAGGTCCCAGTGCTTTTCCTGTGGGGGAAGTGCATAAGATTGCAGTGCTTGATATGAGGATGGCAAATGCAGATAGGCATGCAGGGAATATTTTAATGAGCAAAGGTGAAGATGGGCAGATTGTCCTCATTCCAATTGATCATGGTTACTGCTTGCCTGACAGTGTAAGTCTTCATCTTTATTTTCCTTTTCTTTTGGTGTATGGTGTGAACAGTTGGTGGATGCAATTCTTCTTTGCTGCATTTCCTGTTACATCTTACTTATATATATTGGTTATTAAAGTAGTTACAATGTGATGTTAATTATCTTTGCAATTTTGTTTTCTGCTCTAACATGTACAGCAAGTGACTGTATGATTTTGAGTACGAATTCGGAAGCATGTTGTCTTCATTCGTTATAGTCATATTTTGGTTGAGGGTATAAACTAACTTCAAAATCAATGTATCTCCAGTGGAATAGTTTTCCCGATTTCTTCATACTTACAAGCCTTTGAAATGACAAACACAAATCCAAGGATTTAAAGCATATCATTTTCATGTCAAATCGCAGTATGATTTTTATTGGCCAGAACACCTATGAGAAAATAGGGAGCGATTGCAATGATGATAACATTTTCCCAGCTCATTATGAGACCTTATCTTTTAAGGTCCGGGAATATACTCGTTTCCAACATACATGTCTGAGCTTCGCCCNCCCCCCCCCCCCCCCCAAACCCCCCAAAAAAAAACATTCAAGAAAAAAACGCCTATGAGAAGCTGTGGACTTTACAAAACTGACCGCCTTTTTTTTATCTGCCCCTTTGAGCGGCCTGCTATTATCTGCACTATACGAGGCATTAAACGAATTCGAAGTCCAAGTAGTGTGCTCTTTTAGAAGAAGTTCTGGAGTACGATTAGTAAAAAATGTCATTGCTTTCTGCCTTGATACGAGTAGCAGAAACTTTTTTGAAATTTGAGAGTTGTGAATGCTTGTTAGGCGGCTTGTTATATATTCTCTCGCTCTCTCTTTAATTCAGGATTGACAATAGCAGGAAAATTTGAATAGTTTGGTTCTGATCAGTTGGTTTATCTATATGCTATTTCAGTTTGAAGATGTCACTTTTGACTGGCTGTACTGGCCACAAGCTCGTCAGCCTTTTAGCTCCGAAACCATTGAGTACATAAAATCACTTGATGCGGAAGAAGACATTGCCTTGTTGAAGTTTTACGGGTGGGACATGCCTTTGGAAAGTGCCCGCACACTCCGTATCTCTACTATGCTTTTGAAGAAAGGTGCAGATAGGGGCTTCACGCCATTTACCATTGGGAACATCATGTGCAGAGAAACCTTGAACAAGGAATCTGTAATTGAGGAGATTGTTCAAGAAGCACTGGACTCTGTGCTTCCTGGCTCAAGTGAAGATGCATTCCTTGAGACCGTGTCGCATGTAATGGATCGCCGCCTTAATGAGATTTCCTATTGATATTTCACTGAAGAATTGGTACATAGGTGTACATAGGAGAGTCTGCGGACACCTATTGTCTGCATGCATCAACTTCAAGAGAATATCCTGATTCATTGCTTTCAATTCATTTTCGCGGTTAACTGGAAATGACCTAGCTAGGTTGTGACCAAGTTCTTTATCTCGGTGTCAATTCTGAAAATACTGTAAAGTTTGTTCATCTTTTTTTATGCTGGATTAAGTTGAAGACACAATATCCTTTTCCTCAAATAAATAGTTTACGTTGTTGTATTACTTATTAAAATGTTTGCAGCTTCAACCTAGGTAAAGGAACAAGAAACCGAGACTCGGATGAGTTGTGTGCTAGTTTTAGCCCTTTTGGGTGGTACATAACTCAAGTAATGAACAAAGCTAAGATGTCAACAGATCCGTTTTATTGTACAAAGCTGTACGCTAATTTTTTCTTTGAGTTGAATAGATTCAAGGTGAATGTTTGCTAGTAGATCCAATTAAATAATTATACAATATGCTAGAGGCTAACTCCTTTGCTACATTTTCCACCTTTTGAAAGGATGGTATGAAGTGGGACTATCATTTCATTTTTATTAGACCTTAACTTGATGCCGAGTTCACTTCAAACGTAATTATGCAAACCTTATTTCTCACTCAAAACTCTTTAAGCAACTCTTTAAGCATCTTAATATCAATCAATTGACTTCAGTTTGTTCTTTTCGAAAACCATTTCAATCCTTTACTAAATATGTGTCCATGTCCTTAAAATTAAAATTAAAGGTTTCCACTCGTTCTTAAACTGTTAGATTTAATGTAACTATTAGATCAAACATGTGTTTATTTACTCATATACCTCTCATCTATGTTGCCTACTACACCAAAATGAAATGCTTACGAGGATTTTGTCTGTGCTCAGTTGGAAAAAAAGGACAAATATGATACAAGTAGTAACCAAACTATTTTTGTTAACTTCTAAGAAAAGGCAAAATTAAACAAAGATTTATACTTAGTATAGGAGCAAATATAGGTTTTTTTTCCCTTTGTATGAATTTTTGCCGCTTACAAATTTTTCCTTCATGAGAAAGAAAAGGAAAAGGAGGTAACTACTGCAGCACTTTCCTTAATATTGATGACAGAAGAAGACAAATCACTGTAGTAGACCCAGACAATTTAACCAAAGCAGTCACTGATAAACTAATCTCTCTTGTTTTTTTTCCTTTTTCTTTAGTGCTCATGATATGCTACCCAGCACTTTATTGACATATCCCTCCTCTTTTCCTATTCCACATTCTTGCCACTAAATTTTCCCAACTGGGGATCTCTAGCCATGTTTGATCCTTACAGATCTAAACCCAGTAGTAGAGGCCGCACTAATTTGGCTTCTTGTTGTGTTGCCACTTTCTTCTTGATCTTACTCATTGTAGGCATTATTGTCGTCTACTTCTTCCTTTTCAAACCCAAAACTCCCAAAATCGCCGTCGACGCCGTTCAATTCCCCACCTTCTCCGTTACTAACGGCAGCGTTAACTTCACTTTCTTCCAGTACGTCTCCGTTACGAACCCAAATCGCGATGAGTTCACTCACTACGACAGCTCGCTTCAGCTCAGTTACTCCGGAGAGCCGGTGGGTGTTGTGTTTATTCCCGCCGGCAAGATCGACGGTGGTCGGACGCAGCATATGTCGGCGAAGTTTGATGTTCAGTCTTACCCGCTTCCGGCAACTTTGAGAGCTGATGTCTCAGGCGGCGGGGTGGTTTCGACGGCGGGGGCGAACGGCGGAGGTGGGGTTGGAAGGGGACCCACAATGGAGGTGGAAACGAGGATGAAGTTGGTGGGGAGGGTGAGGGTGTTGAAGGTGTTTACACATAGGGTGGATAGTGGAGTGAAGTGTAAAGTGGTGATTCAAGTCAGCAGTGGCTCTGTTTTAGGCGTCCATTGCTGATGCATGATGTTCTTAGTTACATTTCAGCTTCTGATCAAGGGATTGTTAAAAGGATGTATTTGTATTAGAAATTAGGCGAAATGCAAGTGCACAAATTGATGAAGAATTGTTTTTGTGCTTTGGTTTATGTATATGATGACGATTACTAAATTTGTCCAACTGCACTGCCTTTTGGCCACTTCCAGATTTGAGATTTCTCATCATTGTGATGGAGTTATACTAGACTTCTCTTAATCATTCCATTTTTATCAAACATTATACCAAATGGTGATTTGCACTTTTGACCAACTTGCTCCTTTCCGCTAATTTACAGCTTAAGCAAGTTGTTTGTTGCCTTTGTTGTGTAAAGTATGAACGGTAAATGATGTAAGTAGAGTTGGGTAGATGAGTTTATTTGGCTTTTAAAACCTCACATAAAGCAGATTCTGTATTATTACGCTGAAAGGTATTAAAAACAACAAAGATGAAGAATGCTAAAGATGGTATAAAAGAGAAAAATATTTCCCGTCACATGAAAATTATATTAGTCACATCTTTGCATTTTTACAAGATCCACAAGATGTTCACTCATCGTATGATTCTTGGAAATCAAATGATAACGGTATCCCATGTTGTTATAAGAGCAACAACACGACAGGTTTTTTCTTATCAACTGACTCTTCGTAACTTTGGACCTCAGAAACGGAGAATACTAAAGCAGAATGTAAAGCATCAATCTGCAAATTGAGTCAACACAAACCTCAAAATCACAGTAATCTTTCTACTTTTAATAATGTGATTTTCACAGAAGAGCTTTAACAGTTTGATATAATTACATGACCATCTGTATCAGGGAGGTGCTTAGAGATGCACAGAGGGAAACCACTAGACCATCATGAATACAAAAATTTCCATGCAGTCTTTCCGCAGTGGAAGGATTCCTAATTTTTCATTCTAGGATAATTGCAGCAACTGAATATATATTGTGGAACTCATCTTTTGAGCACCTTTACCGGGGAAAGAAACAAATCATAATGAACAAGAAACACCTTGGTCAACTCGTTGCTTCAGGCTCAGATTTCAAATTTCCATCAAAATTCAAAGAGAGCAATACCATCTCAGCTAACTGAGAACACCCCGCCACATGCAGTACGTGGTGTTAGAACGAGGCAACTGAGTTCCCATAATAGCCAGCCTGTCAAAGGTTGAGGAATTATTCAGCAGATGAAGATACGCCCTCACGATCTCCCATTTGACTGAAAAACAGGCTCAACCTCAGGTACCATAAGAAAAAGCGTCCAATTAGAGGAAAAAACAGAAAGCAATATAGAGCTCTCCTTTTTAATTTCTCAAAGTACATAACATTTCCTCAGATATGAAGAATCAATTAACAGGGTCTGCCTCTGCCAGTCTGCCTTTAAGTTTCTCTTTCAACAACAGAAAAATCGCAGGATCAGTTTTCCAATCAATGAGTCCAAAGTCTTTCGAAAAAATTACTAGAAACTATCATACAGGCCGTACAAGAAGAATCCGACATTGTAATATAGTTTTCAACTTACATACAGCTTTTCGTTGTTTTCATGAGTTTTACTCTTTCTAATAAAAGGTAAGTATTAGTAAACCAACAAACTCTTTTTTTCTCTAGCTTATTTCAATGAAGCTTTACAGTGCTGGGAGATCCCTGTGATTTCAAAAATCAGAGGGACATAACCGCAACTATAACTAGAAGGAAAAGAAAAGTTGATTTTGTTCAAGGAGGACACAGAAAAATGAAGGGTAAATTTAAGTCAAGGAACACTAACCAAAATTTTCTTCCTGATCGATTCAAATATAGAAATCGATGCGTAATAAACAAAGGCGTTATTGATTTCCTCATCTTCTATTACAATCCTAAGATGAGTATATCTCATAAAAGATGGGGATGCCATGTTTAATCTTTCTGCTTACATGTTTTTATTATGTCTATGGTGGGGGTTGATTTTGGCTCCTTGGAAGCAAGTTAAGCAGTGACGATAATTAAAATTCACCTGGACTGTTTGGCAGGTACAAGAGCCATCTTTAAATTTTGAAATTTATTGCACAAAATTTCATGTACTGTTCTAAAGTATCATAAGTCCACAATACACTTGTGCACCAACACTACCTACAAATATTTAATACCTGAGAACACCAACATTACAGCTATTTAGAAGTGGGCTTTTTTAGCTTCTTCCGTGACCTCCTCCTGAAAAATATGAAGGGTAAAATCAAAAGAAGAGTTCTAATCTAGGGCATTGTCTAAATATCTGGCATCATAGTGTTCACCAGTAAACATGTGCAAGTAATAAAATTTTGCGACAGGCGTATGGTTGCAGTGTACCTCTTTTTCATAGGTTTTCCAGTACTAAATAGACCCTTCATTACTGTAGATACATCCAAAGAGCGTTCACGCATGATTTTGTCATGGTATATCTTACTTCCAATATCCGTGATAGCTTCCTCCACCTCTTCCAATGTCTGGTCCACATTGAGCTGCAGCTGCCCTTTCTTGATAACCGTCACATTAAAACCATTTGTTTTGGCGTCCCGAAAAGCATCCTGCACCGTAGTCAATAATGTAATAACGAATAATTTCCACAACAATGATCAGTTCTTGATAACGGGATTCTGATCTACAACATAACAGGCTAAGAGAAGCAAAAGGAAAGCAGAGAAGTAAGAGGAAAGCAGAGAACAGGCACAATTCATCAACTATTTCAGTTTTCAGAGTGAGAAGTAAAAGAATAAAGAAATAGAGCGGAAATGGAGTCTATCTAGTTTAGCATATTAAGCATTTAAACAATACACAGTAGCATTAATGGCATACCTAGCTTGGGACAGCCGGAAGATTTAGCACGTTTATACAATTTAAAGATTTCTGGGAAATTCATCCAGAGAGCAGGAAGTCCTACTTGCTTTTGTCCAACTACACAACATCCTAACAATTTGGAAAGAGATATTGCTTTTAAAAAAAATACAGATCCATAAATGTTCCTAGAATGTAATACACGTGCCAATATATATTTGGACAGTTATAGGAGCGCACAGAAAAAACATTAACCAGAGACATAACCCCCCCACCCCCCCACCCCCACCCCCCAA